>PVLA01002445.1:0-269614 GCA_004027455.1 Hydrochoerus hydrochaeris
AGAGGAGAGAGGAAGCTAGAGAGAGAGAGAGAGAAAGAGAAAGAGAGTCTCAGCTCCTGTTTCTTCATGTACTGAAACTAATATTTCTTACAGAGATAAATACAAATATAGAACCATAAAATTCCTAGAAGAAAACAGAAGACTATAGTTGCAACCTTAGTATAGGCAAATATTTCTTAGCTAAAACAAAAAACATACTAGTCATAAGATAAAACAATAAATTTGACTTTATAAAAACTTTCTCATTGTTAAGAATATAAACAGTGTGTATCTAACAAGGGACCTATAACTGGAATGTAAAAGAAATTTCTACAAACAAGTTTAAAATGGACAAAAGATTTGAAATAAAGGAAAATGAATGGCCAATGAGAACATGAAAAGTATTCTAAGTAATTAGTCATCAGAGCAATTCATGTTAGTACCATAACATGGCACTAACCATCAGAATGGCTAAAATAATAAAAAAAAAAAAGAGTGGTAAGATCCAATGGTGGCAAACATGCAGAACATCTGGAAGCCTCATATGTTCTTTCTGGAATTACATAGTAATACAACCACTTTGAATAATTGTTTGAAGATACTTATAAAATCAAACACATATCCAACCAGCCCAGAAATTCCATTCCTAGATATTTATACAAGAAAACTAAAAACATATGATAATGATAGTATCTTGAATATAAAATAATTCTTGCAGTTCAATAAAAGCTCCAATAACCAATTAAAAATGGCAAAGGGACTGAAAAGACATTTCTCCTAAGAAGACTCATGAATAACCAATAAGAATATGAAAAGATGCTCAACATTATTAGTTGATAAGCAAATGCATATTAAAACTACAGTAAGCTAATACTTCACACCACTAAGATAGACATTATAATAAAGAATTGTTGGGGCTGGAGATTTAGCTCAGCAGCATAAGCACCTGCCTTACAAGCATGCAGACGTGAGTTCGATCCCCAGTACCAATAAAAAAAAAAAAAAAAAAGAATTGTTGCTAAGGACCCAGAGAAAGCAGAACCCTTGTGCATTGCTTATGGGAATATAAATTTTGCATTGACTGTAGAAAACATTTTGAGGCCAAAACTGTGCTCAAAAAACTGAGCACAAAATTCCATATGATCCAGCAATTCCACTTCTAGAAATATGCCTGAAAGAATTGAAAGCATCTGCTCAAACAGATACATGTACACTGTTAGTCATAATAGCATAAATCACAAGAAACAATAGATGAAAATAACTCAAATGTGCATTTAGAGGTAAGTAGATAAACAAAATGTAATGCACACAATCATTCTTCATCCTCAAGAAAGAATTGAATTCTGACACACACTGCAACATGGATGAACCTTGAAAATATTAAACTAAGTTAAATAATACAACAAACAAGAACCCATATTATATGATTCTACTTTGAAACCCAGCATAGGCAAATCCAGAGAGACAGAGAGCTACCAAAGAAAAAGGGGAGGAGAACTGGGGAGCTATTATTTAACAAGTGGAGTGCTTCTATTGTGAGGATGAAAAAGTTCTGGAAATGAACAGTAGTGATGGTTGTATAACACCATCTTAGATTTCTATTTCTAGGATTAAGAAATGCAAACACAAAGGAGAGAGTGAGAAAGAGAAACAAGCAATTTGTAAAACTCATAAATCTTAAGTCTGAGTCAAAATTTAACATTAAAAAGATCTATTAGATCAATTTGCCACAGAACACGTAGTAAAGGAGATAAAGAGATGCAAAAATATATTGAAAAAGGATTGAAGGCAATTGCTGCTAAAGATTTGATAAAACTCAACACCCATTCGTCATAAAAGTTCATAGAAAATTAAGATCTGAGGGAAATTAACTATATAAATGCTTACAAAAATTAACAGTGAATGTACTTAAAGGAAAACATTTTAAAGTATAGCCTTAAAATCAGAAATAACACAAAGACACCTGTTATCATTGTGGTACCATACTGCACTAATGGGTTAGACAGTGCAATGAGATAAGGAAAAGAAAAATAAATGAAAGCTGTGAAGACTGGAAAACAAAAGCTATAGTGAATATGCCACATCCAAGTTGTCCCAAGTACAAGATGGCTCAGGACAGTGAAGGGACAGCACTTAAGTGCATCTAAGGAAAACAAACAGTTCTATGTGATCCATAGTGTAACCTTAATTTTTTAGAGTGCTTTTAACCCCTGCAAAAAAAAATCAGCTAGTTTTGTATGTAAGAATTTTCTTTTTTAAAAAAATAAATCCAGCACTACCTACAAAAAAAGTATAACTCTATATTCAAAGGAGATTACTAACTCAATAAATATTTGTTAAACACCTCAACGTGTCAGGTCCTCTTTAGCCACTAAAATAAACAATACAAAAAATATTTTGTCATTTTAGAGGACAGAAAAGTAATTGGATCAGATAACAAAAAGTCCAATATGCTTTTCTTATATCAGCAAACATTTATAAACTGTAATTTAAAAATTCATATAAAAAATCATGAGGATTAGGGACTAGATATGAACAACAAAAAAACAGACATGTGCTTCTTTTTAAAAGATTTATATTCTAGGAAGAGAGACAGATATTCAGATAAGTAACTCTCCAATGAGGTAATTCTAAATTATAAGAGAAAAAATAAAAGTACGATAATGGGGTGTTATTTTAGGTAGGGCGGTTAGGTTATATCTGTAAGTGGACATCATTTTTCAATGGCAATAAAATATAAGGTGCATGAGAACATAAGATCTTTTAGACCTTTATGGAAGAAAATACAAAATTTTATTGATGGACATAAAAGAAGAGCTAAATCAACAGAGATATCCCTAATTCAAGGACATAAAGTGTCACTATCATGAAGATGATAATACTTTCAAAATTAATTAATAAATTCAATGTAATGCTAATTCAGTCAATAAGTATGAGTCCATTCATGTACAATGTAAAACAGAAAGTAGTACTTAATGTATGCAGACCTATCCATACATATTAAAAGTAAGAAATGTAAATGAAAATGATACATATGAAATTAAACATATGAACTACCTTTATGATTAGAAAGTAAGGGACATGGGTGGGAATTTTTGTTGATCTGAAATATTTTATTTATTTAAAGGTGATTTTCAAATGAAAATTAGTTAGGGTGTAAGAAAAAAAAATTAGAAGAAGCTAAGTACAAACTGTTCTATCAGTTGTTGGAAGGAGATTTTGTTGAAAGACAAGACCAAGTGAGGAGGAATGAATGACTTAGTGAGGCTGCAGAGAAAAAAAAAACATCAAGAAGGAGGGGAAAACCCAAAAAATATGCCTCAAGAACAGGAAATACATTTATGTAGCACATTGCATGTATCACTCAGTCTTGAAGTGATGTACAGCAAGACGGAACACTAGACTAAGTGTAGTGCTCCCGGGGGCTCCATTTCAGCTAATGGATTATAGGATGCTGGGACCCAGCCAGCCTGGAGACTTTGGCCAATTCACGTGTCTCTATGGAATCACTGTATCAACTACACAAGTGTGTGCTCACTACTGATCAGGACACAAGAGTGAACTAATTGCTCTACTCCAGTATATTTCTTGCTTTTCAAACCAGACACTAGCATTGTTGAGTCTCTAGCTAGAAAAACAATAAACCTATGGAGCTCATGATTCCATCAAAGTGGGTCACCAGCACTATATATTCCTAATGTAGTTACAGAAACAAATATGATTAACAAATGAGAAACAAGAAACCAGGAAATGTCTACATCAAACAAAGCAAACTCCTGGTTGTCTTTACTTCCTTGACAATCTGATGCTTTTTAATACAACATTTATATCTACCATCATTTTTCACCAGGAATTGTTCTACCTATGGGATGATTACTAAATTTGTTGCTTAAATTTAGGCTCAATTTTATTGCCCATAATAATGTGAAGTATGATAAAAAAAAAACATTCTTTTCAGCTTCTCAGACAGGGAAGAAGGGAAGATTATTTTCCTCAGAATGTAAATTATAAGAAATTGCCTCTAAAACCTTTCTACTCAAAATACGGCAAATACTCAAAGTACAGCAGCATCAACAAGAGAGATTATTTGAAATGAAGGATCAGGTTCGTTCCACCAGCTGACTGAAGCAGAACGGAAATTTTGGTGAGACCCCAGGTGATCAGTGTGTTATTAAAATTTTGCACAATTGTCCAGAAGATTACAAAGTGGAGATCTTTTCTGAGCATCAGACAATAATCTAATGCTAAACAGCAGAAAACACATTTCATAGAAATTATGCTAAGATACTATCTAAAAGAATCAAACTGAACTTTTAAAAACATTTTTATTGTTCTTGGAAATTGTCTTAGGCTGGTACATTTTATAAGCAAGTCTACCCTGTGGCTAAGATGTTAGTAGAAATATGATGTGAAGCAAAAATAATAAAATCACTGTTTCTCATTATTTCATTTCAATTCTTGAATCAAGACCAACTACTTTCTAAAAGCACTTTGCAAGCATAAAGTACAATTTTTGTTAATTCCTTTAAATACGTTACCAAAAAAAAACAAAACAAAAAACTCCTTTTAAGGTTTTATTTTTTTCTCCTGTTTGTTGCAGACTCAACCATAATTTCTCCATTTTTTCCTCCCTGCTCAATTTCACACCACAGTATCCACAATCCAAACCCTATGCTTTAGAATTTAATGTGATTCATATGTTTTCCTTTGGCTTCTCACACACCCCAGGGGAAGGTTTCTAAGAACCCATCTGGATGTAGTTAGATGAAGGAAGAATATTATAACTTGCAGGCCTTGCCGGGAAGCCCTTCTCATTGTCATCTGTGCAAAAAGAAGCATTTTGTGTTCTGCAAAATTCATTTTAACAATAAAATTCAAGCAAATAACATAAAAAGTAGTGAAGTTTAACTTCTTACAGGTGAGAAAGGAAACAGCTGAGTCCTTAAGAACTCTTGTATATAGTAATTAAATTAAGACTTAATTTCCATTAAACAGTAAAATGGGCTCAGCTTGCTGTGGTTTTACTCTTGGATTCTCTAGAGGTAGAGTTCAGTACTGTCCATGAAGATTTGTGAAACATAATAGAAGATACTTTGGAAGTAGCAAATACTAGAAGAATTAACATATTCCACAGTCTTGTGCTACACAGTGTATTTTCAATTTGACATCTTTAATCCTAACGGTGGTTCTAGAAGTTCATTAGAATCTTTTGAGGTTTCAATTAAACAGATTTTACGTTGCTTTATTAATATTTTGCCACAAACTTGGATCTTATGTGTCTTATCCAAACCAGTTCCTAGCAGCCTCTGAGTATTAGAGGGGTCCACAGTATGAATGTTGCAGAGACCAAGAAGAAAAAACCAAATAAAGAAGTTATTTCATTTGCAAAGTTTTGAGGCCTAGTAAGGATGTGAGGGACCTTGGAATTCATTATAAGAACAGTGATTATGTCTTATTATTCATTGTATATATAGGATCTTGTATGTGTTTACGATATGCTTAGTACATAACAGGGCTTGATAAGCATTTGCTGAATACAGGAATAAATATATGTCAAAATATATGTACAGGAATAAATATATTTCTAGCTAGAGACTCAACAATGCTAGTGTCTGGTTTGAAAAGCAAGAAACATACTGGAGTAGAGCAATTAGTTCACTCTTGTGTCCTGATCCGTAGTAAGCACACATATGTGCAGTTGATACAATGATTCCATATAGTATTATACAGAGAGACTTGTTGTCAAATAGAATTTTTCACTTTTAGTAAACACCAAAACAAACCAAAACTTTCTTCCCACATGGCAGCTTAAAATTGCATTGGCTTTCATGTATGCAACAGGGTGTCTGTCTTAATACAATGCTACTTGCACTCTGAAGGAGCATTCTCTGACTCATGGATTAAAGAAAGCAACTTGAGATGTTTGAACTTTGTCCACAAAGAGAACTGTTGTCTCATATTTTTATCAGTTCTTGATGGAAGAATGTGCATGTCTAGGAAGAAGAGGCAGACGAATAATACAGTACACTCCAAACACTTCTCTCAACATTATGTTACTAATAGACTCATCAACACAGAATTAGCAATTCCTACCATAACTAAGTAATATGTAATATAATATGGTGCATATGATGGTAGCTTAAGATACCAAAGTATTCTCTTTCCATATTTCTTAAGCATCCAAAGTAGCATGGTTGATTAAAATATCCCATTCATATGCCATGGGCTTTTTATATTTACTTCTGGGAATTACAACCATCATTACTTAAATTAACCTAAGACTACACAGAATAAGTAAGATGCTACTGTTAATTTTATATCTCAGTCATACTCAAAAGGTATTAGAGCTTGAAAGGGATTTTGCATATCAACCACTAAATTCCAAAAAATTTCCAAGATCTTTCTTCTGACAGGCAAAGAAAGAAAGGGGGATTAGGTTAGGGATAAGATATATGGGTACAAAAATAGTCTTAATAGACATGAGAATTTCTCAACTGGAAGAACCTGAAATCTGCCTAATTTCAGTAAGAAGGATAAAATTACCATACTCTGACCATGAATGGCCCATAACTTAAATCACTAAGAGCTCAAGAATGTACTTTTGGTAGTGTTAGTACAGGACTCTAGAACCATTGCTGAGAGAATCTTCATGTTATTTATAATCCAAATTATGACTAAAATATAGGAAATTTGAAAAAGACTTCCAGAAGTTCCCACTGTCTTCTCTTTAGCAGTTGTTTGACCACGTATGCTGTTGGTTGTTAATCCTATTAGTAACAGAGTTTCCTTCCTACAGATTCATTAGCACTGAAACAATATACCATAAAAAAAAGATTTACGTAAAAGACAGCTGGATCCGGTTGCTAGGGGAACTGAAGATGTTCCAGACACATTCCGCATTAGGGGGATAAACGTCAGGGTAGCCAGGGGTCTCGAAGATACCTTCAGCCATGTGGAAGTTTCCACCACAAGCTAGAAGAAAAGAGAAACAGAATGTCAGAGCACAAATCAAAAGTGAGAGACCACAATATAAAGAAAGAACATTAGAGCTGCTATCAGCATCCAAGGACAGCATTTTCTAAATCCAAGCCATATTAAAGGAAAAGTTCTGAAACCTGAAAACTAGGACACACAGAGAGTGTGGTGGATCAGAAAGACTATCTGCATTGTCCTTTCTAAAAGCCTTTTTCTCTCTGTGAACTGCAACTTCAGTTAAAAAATGATTTGTTTTAAATCATACAACCACTTGATTTTTCTGACCAAGATTATTTCCAACCCTGACCTAGAAGGGATGGCAGTATTCCAGTTTTTTCTTCTTGGAGGAACACCAAAACACATACCCGAGCTGTCCTTCAGTTTTTACTAACATGAAAGCTAACAGTAAAACAACTCCTCCTGTCTCAGAAACTCAGTGTTGGTGGCTCCTCTCTCCCCTCCTCCCCATGTGCCTCCCTGTCAACATCCATACCAGCCTGCGCCCAGCAGCAAGGCCCAGGAGATGGGGGAATTGCCATGTGGTTGTTTACCCATAAGAGATGCCATAAGATGCTGGCAGCCAAGGACCACCTTAGCAAACGTCATTAAGACCCAGTCATGTGAGATCATGAGATTTAGCTAAAAATAAAACCAGGTTTACAGTCAATGTTATCACTTTAGAGTTTGCTATTGTTAGAATTTACCTGTTCATCTAATTGGGAAGAAGATAAGATTAGGCACAGAGGTGATTTCAAAAAAGTAGCTCCCAACTTTGGAGGTGAAAAAGTTCCAAATAAAAAATCAAAAGTTCTACCACAAGCTGCTGACTTGGCAGCCCTTTGCTCATGCCTCTTACCTGATGTTGATGCAGCATATAGGGCATGAAAACCTGCATAATTGCTTCCAGAATCAGAGATGAACCTCAGTGTCAGGGCACTGCTGAAGGATGTGATGGGTTGGGGCATGGAGGAACCACAGTAGCGGCCTAAGTGAAAGGTAATGACAAAGAGAATGAACTATGATATGACATAAATACAGCTACCAAAATTACAAGAGAACCACTCATTCAGAAGAAACCATTACGAAGAGAACCATTTAATCAGTGTTGGTTTTTCAGATAATGACTGACAATTCAAAATAAGCTATAAATATAAACATTGGAGATATGATTCATATGGTGCATATAAAGAACAGAGGGGAAATTTACATGATCTAGCTCCAAAAGTAACTCAAGTACAACTCAGGTAAAATCTCCAAATAGTACGGACCTGCCCAAATAAGTACACTAATATTTAGCAACCTCAGTATAACACAGTGCAGAAAAGTGTGGTTGTCGGAGCCAGACAACCCAGATTCAACTCCTGGTTCTGCCATTTACTAGCTTTGTGATTTGGGGTGCTCTGTGCCTCATTTTTCTCACGTGATAAAAGGGTATATTAAAAATAATGAAACCTATATCATTCGAGCAGGAGTGCATTGTTATTTATAAAGTACTTAGAATAGTACCCAGCACAAAGCAGTACCCTGTAGATGGTTGTTAAATAATTCACCCCATCCCTGGCAAAAGGGTCATGGACCAGTGCCTCAGGAAATACCATGAGAGATGTGCACAGCACATACAGTGCTCACTGGCTGCCTCACTGCCTGCTCTGTGCCAAGCACCAGGAATCAGGCAACAAGCAAAACGAAGTCTCTTCTTTGACACAACCTGTCTTTCAGTATGATAGAAAAAGTTTGTGTGACAAAATTCAGAAACTAGTAAGCTGATGGCAAAACTTATTAGTCCTGAAATTATTTTGCTTGAAAACAGCTTAAAAACTACAGAAGAGCACACTTTAATTTTATCGGCATGTCTAACAAACCAATTTTTTTTGCTTTGAAGACGAAGAAACATGCAGAACCTGATTACAAAAAAAAAAAAGAAAACACTTGTTTTCAAATAGAGACAAGAAATTTCAGAAAGAATTTTATTTAAAGCTGAAGCAAACTTCATCCCACTACTATCTCTCTTGCAAGTTTTAATTTTAAAAAATACACACAAACTGCTAATATAAACATGCTGTTTCCTAAACCCCACAATAAACCCTGCTTTTTTATTCTTTAGCTATATTTACTTGGATTATGCTACTCTTTACATTTATTAGAAACATTGTAACCTTGAATGGTAGTTTGTAAATATGGAGTTATATAAATAACACAGCCACAACCACAGATGTGAGTGATGTCAACAGTACCTCGGAGGGGTGCGTCAGAGTTGCTGCCATCCAAAATTTCTATATAGTCCCGTGTACATCCCCTACTAGGTTGGAGCCCAAAGTTGGTAAAGGAGAGTGTAATATGATTGACTGTAAGAACAAAACAAAATGGATGGGAAGATTATTTAATAAACTGGCAAACAAAACATATAGGGAAAGAAATATTACCTCTGGTAATTTCATATGAGGATTTCTCAAGGAAGGAAGGAAGGAATTTAGCAGATCCTGTGTCGAGTGGATGAAGACAGGGAAGGGCATAATTTGTATGCTAAAGGATTCCCACTGAAATGGCTGAAGAGTTAACAGAATTCATAGTTTTGAAAATGCCTATAGGATCTGAAGAGCTGGTAGCAGTAAACAACAACAGGACTATGGGAAATGTGTTGTTGGAAAATAGTGGTCTTTACATGTTTTTATATCAGTCACTGCTGTGTCCCTCTCAAAGCATTGGTTCTCAAAAGAATAGTTTTCTTATTTCAGACTTTCCACATGTCCTTGTAAATAAGACCTTCCTTCCCCAGGGTGCACACATCCCAGAACACTCAGGTTTATTTGAAGGTCACAGCTAGTGCCCTAGAGGTTCTAGTTTACCAAGAAAGGTTTGAATTACTTGCAGAACAGCAAGTGCCTGGGTACATTTTCACTTTTGTCATTCTTCCAGGGCACCTAATCTACAGAACAAGATCTTTTCGTGTTACTACCCTTGAAGCAGTGAGATCATTCATCTAAATGCTTTACAACTCATTAGAAAAATAATCTTTAGGCACAGAATTGCTGGGAGCAAGGCAGGGGCATGTTTAGGGCTTTCAATTCTCCATCTGAAATTGCCTAAGGATCATGGCCCCATAAATTACCAATGGATAAAGATACTATCACTTTGTTAGCTCTTAACATCATTATGAAAGAATTAGATAATATTTAAGCTGAACTCTTCATTTTATAAATTTTTTGTACCTGAGACTGATGAGGTTAAGTGACTTGCCTATTTTCACATAGATCATAAATTGCAGAGCTGAGTGAGACTTTTCTATATTATGCCTGAAACATAAATTTTTCTGAAAATCTCAAAACGAGGGCAGGTCTCAAATGAAAAAGGATTCATAATGGCCCTAGGATCACTTCCATTGGAGCTTTTTTGCTGTGTCCTTCGAGGTTATTGTTTCATTTTTTTCTGCTGGTAAAATCAGACTGTTAAAGACTATTACCAGTTCAGAAAGTAAGATAGGATTTCAAAAAGAAAAGTACTACTGAGTGTTTCTTCCAGGCTTGTACTGGATTTTTTTTTTTTTAATGTATGTGCTGCAGGAGAAACCAAGTTTTATTAGTTTCTACTTTGCTTGCACACCAAGGGTGTTGTGGCTTTGCAACACAACAGGAGATGCTGTGAGGGATATTTTTTTGGCAACTGTCCCGAGTGCCTACTACACTCAAGGTACACATGTCCATTATTTTGGCCGATACCCAATCTCACACATGTTTGTTGTGCTGTGATGTGTGGGTGTGTGTGTGTATGTGTGTGTGCTTATTTTCCCTTGCTAGGCTTTGCAACTAAGAAAAATAAAACATTTCTATTAAGACAAAACAGTAAAAATTATTTCCTTGTAAGAGTAGGAAATGTTTAGGACTTTCAAAAAAGAGGAAGTTACAGCAATTGTTATCACTGAAAAGAATATTACTCATAGACTGACTTTCCCACAAACTCTATCTATCGTGGATACCTTTCCTTTTTTATGTTTGTTACTCACATGGAGGTTGAGCTTGAAATGTCCAGCTGCAGTTCTGATTGTGTGGATACTTGGCAGGGTACAATGGAGAGGAAATAGTATCAAAAGAGTTGGTGAGGAAGTGGCCTCCACAGACTGCGGAACACAAACATGCATGTGTCATATAATTTTGATTCCTACTAATGGTAACAAACAATTATTTGATGAATAAAAGCATAAGTGATTTTTTAAAATTTTTGAAATTCATGCCAAGGAAGTCTTCTGCCAAGGAAATTGCACTTAAACCATCAGAAAACGGGAACAGACTTAACATTGATAACAATTTTCTTCAATTACAGGAAGTAGAGAAATGGCACAGAACAACAGATTAAATGGCTATGAGTTGGCAGAATCATTCAAGTAGAACTCTGGCTTGGATTTACTTACTCTGTTGATCCTCAAACAAGGAGCCTAGGAATAACCTGTTTATAAATGTTCTATTTTTTTTTAAGAAAATAGTTACTCAGTAGAGTAGGACTTAGTAAGAAAAAGGACATATTATCAGAGAAGCTCCCAAGCTCTGTGAGAGTCCAGGAGATGGAGAATATGGTGCCACTGGTGAGTTTAAGAGGTGTCTCCCAAAAAGACAAAGGGAGAATTGGAGGATGAGAAGGGCTGGACAGGGAGGGATAGGCGTGAGCAAAGATGCTTAGGAAGTGCCTATATGGATGAGGCTGAAGTGCTCAGAACTTCAGGGGAGTTGGAAATCCTGCTGGAAAGTGGTTTTTCAGACGCTTGGTTAACACCCAGAGAAGACTATGCTTCATTTTCCAGGCCATGTGATAGGATAGACTCAAGTTCTCAACAGCATGGTTAGAGTGAGGCTTTTGCAAGTCTCTTTGGAAGAAGATGGACGAGCCTTAGTGAATTGAAGAAGCTATTGTAACAATCTGACGGTGCAACAGCAGGAACTTTTTACTCTGAAGTAACACCTTTGGCAATAATTAAGTGTAAAATGAAAAAAAAAACCATTCAAAACCTTTTTTTCCTCTCTGAAATCACTGAGAGTGACTGATATTAAATATAAAGTCTGCCTCACTCCAAAGTGCACAGCTTGTCTTTGGGAGCTCTTAATACGATCCCCCCATAGGGCTCTTCATGAGAATATCAGCAAGTCCACTGAGCTGGATGTAATGACTAAGCAGATTAAATGTAATGGGAGTGAGTGATCTCAGCCACCCATGTAAAAATCATCACCACATACAGCTCTGAGTTTCTTCCACATCTGACAATTCCATAGAAAGGGTCAATCTCTCAACAAAGACCAGATGAAATGCAATGAACAAAATGTGCATGGAGGAAAAATCAGGAAACAGTGAGTCAGAGCCAAAACAATGGGAAACAGCCCTGACTCCTCAATTGGACAATTGCAGGATTCAGAACTGAGAGACATGAAGGGTTAGAAACTGGCTCTATTGTACATGAAAGTTTTGTACTTTATAGTCATATATCTCCTTGAAGCATAAAACCTTGGACAGGTGATAGCAAATGTATTTGGATTAAAATGTTTTTATCCTGTCTCAAACATTAGAGGCAATTTTATGTATCATTTTTAACACTTTAAGACTGTACAATGTGTTTTAGAGATATGAAGATCCAAAGCAAGTCAGCATCATCTAATTAGAAAAGGATAAAGTTAGAAGTATCAACAGTCAGAATCACTGCTAGGTCATATTTCTCTCCATTTAATATTTTTCCTTTGAAGTAGGAGCTGTTATTAATTTTTTTGAGGATTGGTCTCATTTTATCATAGTACCAAAAAAGGCACTTAACAAAATTTCTCCTGTGCTCAGAGAGACCTGCAGGGTACTTACCTTGCCTGAATTGGGCCAGGAAACCCTTGCTCTCTCTGGAAGCACCAGACTGGAATCTCACAAAGAGGCTGTCCCCTGAAGAGATGATGGGGTTAGTCAGCTGCTGTCTTCCGCACACTCTGGCCAGGCGAGCGGTTGTAGAGCTTATACCATCATATGTCTACAAGGATAGAACGTACAGAAAACTGGCTCAGAACTTCAGGGCATATTCTGGGCACCGGAGAGCTAACAGAAAACTACACACTTGCTGGATCTAGTGAAATGGCTTTATTTATTGTCTTGTCACACAGTTCCATGAGCACGACTTGGTCTTTATTTCCAGGGGCACTGACAGAGCTTTTTGCAGGAGTCTCACTGTGACGCATGTCTCCTCCATTGTCTCCACACACGATGTCCTGTGTTCACAGCCCTCTTTCCTCTCCTGACCCCGGTGTAGCCCACACCCGCAACAAGTACTGAAAATGTTTGATGAAAGGATGAACATAGAAGCAAATAGTTGAGAAATAATGAGTAAGTATTGTCAGAAACCCAAAATGTGTTGGAACTTTTTGCTCTTTGTAAGCTCATGGTCAAAAAGCAAGAGATGGTGGAATTCTTTCAGTGATATCAGTTGAATGAGCCTGATTTAGGAAATTAAGTCTCTCTCTTTCTCTCTCTCTCTCTCCCTCTCTTTTGTTTTTAACATTCTGGGATGGGACTTTTCCAGCCCTTCATAGAAGCCAGTGGAATAGAGTTTACAACATGTGTACTTGAAATCTCTATATCACTTTGGGAAATTGAGGCTGAATCATCTGCTTGGGATCCAGGTCAAATAAAAGTTTTTGAATGCTTTTATGTTTAAACTAGGGAGAAATTATTTCCTTGTCTAAAGAGTGTTACCATTAAATGCTTACTTTGTGCCCCAAACTGGATTTAGTCCTTCACACACTGTTCCATCTTCTCTTTCCAAACTTCTTTTTTAAGAATAAACACAGATGCACAGGGACCCTAAGTAACCTGGCCAAGTCACACAATTCCTAAGAGGGACTGAGTCCCACTGCACCAAACGAGATTCTAGAACTGAAGTTCCTTCATTTCATAGAAAGCGAGGTATCAGTTCAGAAGGACAGATGCACCACATTGCTAGCAACCACGGTAAGGTTGAAAATATGAAATAAAAATATGGTTATTTCATTAAAACATTCCATTTATATTTTACAAGAAAATCTTTAGAAAAATAGAAAGTTCAGCAATCTAGGTACTCACAAGGAACTTACACGTTACTTAAAATATCTAATACTTATATCACACAAGTATGATGGGGGAGCTATTTTCAGTTTGTTTTCTACAGACATATGAATCAAATAACAGAATTTCATTTCTCAAAGCAGGGGATAAAGCTGTTACGATAATGATTTTAAAAGAATTTTGACTCTGAAGCAGTATTTATTCCCACCTTTTCTCTTTTTTTAATGTAATGTTCACATTTTAAATCTATATATCCAATAAATGAAACTTTAAACTGATTTTCATTCAGCAAAGATTTACTAAAAATAAAGAATATTTTCTTAACCAAGTTAAAATACAATTTCCAGTGTAATATTTTGATATTTTGAACACCCAATGCCAGCGATGGTGAACCTTTTAGAGCTTTCAATGACAACAAACTGCTGGCTGCAGCATCTATGCACCACCACTACTTTAGACATAGCCAAAACAACAGACAAGCCATTATTAACTACATTTGGCATTGTTACATTCACACTTCAACCTCATCTCAAACACTGCCATCATTGTTTTAACTTATATATGTATTATATTTTAGACAATATAAAATATTTTATGACTCCCTAAGTTTATGTAGGCAAACCATTTTTAGTCTCATCTATTTCTCTCTAAATGCAGAAGTCCAGTGTGTAAGTAGACATTACTTTTTCTTTTCGAAGCCCTTGTTTCACTCTTAAGTAGATGCAATTCTATCAAGAGAAAAGAAAAAGGAAATGATGTGGAAAGGTAAACTAGAAAAATAAAGGCCAGAAACCTTAGAAAGCTATATGAATGAGCCATTTTTTGGGGGAACCCTATGACATGAACACATCTAGGAAGTCTGCAGGGTCCCAAACCCTCTTTCTTGGATCCTTGAACCTTAGGACCACTGCTGAAATTCACTGACTGATCTTGCTTTACAAAGAATTGATCCAAAGAAGGTTTCCAGATGTCCTTGAATTCAGATAATATACCAATGGCACATCAAACATGTGAGTATGTTTTACATTTTACATGCACCAATACAATACTCTAAACTAGTTTGCAATGCCAGCTTTTTTTTGTAATGAAGAAACCAAGACAAATATGTTAGCCATTAAACTATTACCTTATCCAGTGTAAACTAGTAACTTATGCACAGTCACACAGCTACTGGGCAGCAGTCTTTTCTTGTCAAATTCTGTATTATATAAGTCTCTTTAAAATGCATGTGACAATTATTAATTTATATATAACTAATTGTCACTTTATGATATTTCAAAACCTCAGGTTATTAATGTGGCAGGTTTTTAAAATTGCATTTGGAATACTGATTCTTTTTTGAGAGCTACACTTGCAATACTAAGTCAATATTATCACATTTAAAGTTTTAATTGGCAAAGTTACAAGAAAATCATCCTAGGAAGAAAATTTGAGAAACTTTGTTCCTACTTAAAATTCTAAAGTCATGAAAACTTTAAACATGAATTTTAAACATGAAATAAATATGCATTTTCCTTCACTTCCACTTAGTTCCTAAGGCAGAGAAAGCAAATTATATTACTATTGGGTACACGTTTAATGTATTCATGTCATTTACATAATTCTTTCTTACATCTACTGCCAAGAGTTTTCTAGACCTGGGAATTGATTTTCCAACCTGTTACTTGAGTAGTAAATGTCAAAGTAATATACAAATAAATAAGGTAAAATTTGTACATCCTAACTTCTTCATTTCTTTGACACTAGTGTAAAATAAAATTTGAAGTCAAGTCCACTAAAGAAGAAAAGTAGCCACTTCTTTGGGAGTTCCAACTAAAGCAGTTCTCAGAAAACAAAAGCAGAACTAGTAAATATAATCTAATTCCTACAGGAAAGTTCATCAATTCCTTTAGAAAGTATACAGAATTTTATACAATTTCAAAATACTAGCATAAACATTCAAAATGCTGAAATTTAACTGCATCACAAAGAAATAGAAATCTTTTGAAGCAGAGAACTTGATACACAAGACATAACTGTTGGTTGCATAGATGAATAAGTGACATACATATGACATCTTATGGTTTTTAAGAACAGAGGACAGTGGATCCTTGATTTATGAACTCAGTTTATTCTTGTGGGCTGTGGTAACTCAAGCTGTCAACTGAAAGTTCAGGCTCCTCTTCACAGCTGTCAAAGACTCTCTCCTGTATTTGGGCAGTTCTCCATGTCCTTAGAAAGACATTGGCTCAGGATTTCTCAACCTCATACATGACAGGCTATTATAATGTGTCTTCCAGAACTCTTTAGGGGTTAAATCTCTATCTGAGGCCATATGGAAGCATAAGCAGCCAGCATTTGAGTCATGATTCACGACTTTGGTCACAAGTTAAAACTAAAAAGAAGGAAAAAGATATATATATATATATATATCAGCTAATAGTTATACTACTAATTTCTTTTAGTTCATTGAGAGAATGGTTTGTAGCTGATTTTGTTTGATCAGTTTTGCATGCCTGCATCTTGTAATCTGAGCAACTACTTTGGAGCTAACAATACACAATATTCTAACCATTGTTAACTTTCCATTATAGTGTTATGAAATTCTGTATCATTGTTTTTTTTTCTTTAAAAAAAAAAACCCTAAAATTCCGGTCATAACCCAAGTGGTTCATATGCCTGGCTGATTGTAACTTGAGGGTCCACTGTACTAGGTTTGAGGAAAACCCTGAGTTAGAAAAAGTTCTCATTTCCTTCCTGAGGTCGATTGTACCGGCAGCTGGAAGGCACACGATGGATGAAAGGCGACTCCCAGCGGGACAGAGGTCAGCTGCGGCTGCTCTGTAGGTCGTGTTTCTAGGTGCTGGTCCAAAGGGCAGGCAGATGGCGCCTGACTGCAAGGCACAGCCAACTCCATTTCCTCAGCTTCCCCCGCAGTGTGAGAGAAGGTGGAGACAGAGGATGGGCTATGAGCATCAGGCTTACCCTGGGGCCCATAATGTGCTGAACATGTGTCATATTATGGCCCTGTCAGAGCCTTCCACATACCACCAGCCAAAAGTAAGAACCAAACCAAAGTTTATGAATTTTCATACCTGACATTTCAATTCCCCGAGAAGATCTGGGTAAATATCAACCACTGTCATGGTTAACCTTTATCAACCTTGTCATACATCAAGTGACATGGTGAGTAAAACCACTCATGTGGGAGAATGACAATAATGGTTTCGAAGGTGTGTTCAGATTTCTAATCTGTAACGTGGGACTGGTAAGAGTACACAGCTCATAGTGTTCATCAACGTTAAATGAGTTAAAAGATATAAAGTACTTAGAAAACTCCCTGGCACAAAGTACATTTGTAATAGATATTAGCCTCTACTGTTAAAGCGAGCTGGAAACCTAAATTGTTACCTAAACGAACAAGGTAGAAAACTATGAAGGCAAAAAGTTCAACTACAGGAGAGGAATAGTCAGCAAATGGATGGAATAGAAACCCCAGTGGTAGATAATTTTTGAGATGATTCTGAATGATTCCCAACTCTTAGTATTCTTGTGCTTCTACAATTTCTTTCCCATGTATGAGAGAAACCTAATGACTTGCTTTAAATTAACAGAATAGAGAAAAAGTGATGGGATAGGTTTTTACATGGTTAGAATACAAAAGATGGTGGCCTCGCTCTGTCTCTGTCTCTGTCTCTGTCTCTGTCTCTGTCTCTGTCTCAGAGGACTTTATGCCAAGGAATCAAGGGCCTCCAAGCAATAACCTGAATGCAAATGAACGCTGCCAACAACTACAAGAGCTAACTAGAAAGGAACTATGCGAGCTGCCTCTGGATTCTTGGCCCACGGAAACTGTAAACATGGTTGTTTTAAACTATTGTGCTTTGGAATAATTTGTTACACATTCATAGATCACTAAAACAGAGAGCATAAGATGAAAGATTGAGGGGAAAATTGTCAAAGGCTTCCTAAAAACAAATCACAGAACACCATGTTTTAAGTTAACTGTTACGTGGTTTTTTGCAGTAAATATCTGTAGGTACCTGCGATATTTAAAGTCTACTACACAAAAGTATCAAATGCATACTATTTTGGAGAAATCATGAAAAAGAATATAAATTCCAAGCTTATCTCAACAAGAGATAAAGGAAACAACAATGTGAGGCAACATTAAGGAACTGACCAGAAACGGGATTGTGAGTGACAAGTAAATCACAATACTTCTCCCTTCTGTCCTCACCTTCCCGCTCCTAAAATACCTAAAAATACTGTGGAGAGTGGATGGGTTTTTCCTACCTTTTCTTCCTCGGAAGTGGTCGACTGTGTTAAACTCTACCGAAAAGACCAAAATTACTCACTGCATTTTACAACTCCGTGGCCTGAGGAGGGTGAAAGGAGGGTTTGGGTGGAATGAGGAGGACGCAGACACTGAGTGGGCTGAGTTGTAAGAACAAGGGCAGATGGAGACCCTGTGACAGGTCACCTTCTTCATTACATCTCCCTGCGATCAATGTGAGGACTGAGGTAATTCTCAATGCTTGGAGTGTGATAAGCCACCAGTAAGTGCTAATTTGACTTGGGGGATTTTGTTGCTTTCCTTCTTTGGTTCTTTTTTATGGCTTCAGGTCTTATTTACTTTGATGGAGATCTGACTATCACAAATTGTTCAGGAAATTATGAAGCCCATTTACGTAGCAGGTCCAGTTGAGGATGAAAAAGTCTCTAGTCAAGTTCAGGAAGATGTTTTAGTTTGTTCAGGTTGCTGTAACAGAATACTAGAGATTGTTTTTTGGTTTTTTTTTGACAGTGAAAATTTCATTTCTCACAGTTTTGGAGGCTTGGAAATCCAACATCAATGCGTGAGCAGATTTCAGAGGCTGTCCAGGGCCTGCTGCTCTATATGCAGACACCTCAGTGCAATGTTTTCACATAGTGAATTGGCAAGGCAGCTCTCTGGGCCTCTTCCAAAGACAGTCACTTTATTCACTCACCCTCATTACCTAATCATCCCCCATTGGTAACTGCTAATGCAGTTACTTTGGGATAGAAATATATGTTAACATACACACTTTGGAAGAAAACAAACATTCAGAACTAGCAGAAGGGCAAAAATAAAATAAATCTCTGTGTTCCTTCCCAAACTCCTTTCCTAGAATACTTGCTCCACTCCACAACAGAGTTTTATAAATACTCAGAGGCAGAGTCCAGCTGGATGCTGACCTCCATGCTCAGCTCTAAGCATGCTGTTCATCTGCTTTCATGTTGCTTGGCCTGACCTGACAGGCTATTTCCAGGGTCCAGTGCAGCTGGTATTTTCCATCTAAGACACAGTAAAAAATGTGATCCTAGAGTCAGAACACCTGGGAAACCAGAGATCCTGGAGTCAGGATACCTAATCTTGAGCCCTGAATCCACAGTTGAAAAATTTCCTGGTATCACTTCCATAATATAAAACATGAAGATAGGTAATTCTTCCTTGCTGCCTTATAAAATTATCATCAAGATCAAGACAATGCTTTGAAAGTTTTGTGGCATTATCATTACAAATACACAAGTAATTCTCATCTCATAAAAATTCTCATATATACATTTTAAATGGAATATGACAATGTATGTGGTCAATCTATACAGAGTGTTTACATTAAAAATTATTACATTAAAAGACATATCACCACTGATCTCCCTCTGAATACTCCCCCTCTCTTAAACACACTTATCCTATCCTCCTTACACTTTCTGGAGAGGTTCAGGAAGTCTTCTCTCACAAGTGTCACTGGTTGCACAGTTGTGGCTGCCTTGATACCTTAAATTGATCTAAAATGTTTAACTTTCACTGTCATTTTGACTTTGGGGAAGAGCCAGAAATTGCATGGTACCAGATTCAATGAATATGGTGACTAAGAGCACATCGTAAGGATTTTATGAACCTGCTTTTCTGTTGGATGACATTCTGAAATGTCATTCGCTGTATCGTTGATCACACCTTATAAAGGCACTTGTGAAAGAGGAGTTCCAGAACTGCTAAGACAGTGGCAAGAATGGGAGGATAAACATTTTCAAAGGGAGGGGAGTACTTTGATTGAGATTAATAGAAAAGTGTCTTTTACTGTAAATACTTTAAAAACATTCATTGTATATTTTGATCATCCCTTATGCAGTAAAATTAAAAGCTAACAATTCCATTTCTAGGTATCTATACTTGAAAAACTCGGATGGTTCTATATAAAAATATCTACAAAAGGTAGCTATACAAAAATATTGGAAAGAAATGTTCAGTAACAGAAGGATTGATAATGATATATGAAACATAAATAAGATAGAATATCATGTAATTGCTAAAAAGGCATTGGAACTGCATATAGTACAATATAGAAGAATGTTAAATGTTAAAAAGACTGAGGGAATAATACAGAAGTTAAGAAAGGATATGTACTATGTGTTGGTATTTATGTAAAGTTTTAAAATATGCAAAATAATATTTCATAGTGTGTATGGATGGACACATATAATGAAGAAAATATAAAAAGTCATGGGCATCATAAATTAAAATTCTCATCAGTGTTTTCCTGTGGGATTGTGAGAAGGAAAAGAATTCATAACAGGTATATATGAAACTAAGTTGTGTCTTTAACAGTTCATTTCTTTTGTGTGGGGGGGAAGAACTTGAAGCAAATACAGAAACATATTAAAATTTGACAGTTTTTGGCATGTAGTTTTTTGTATATTCTATAATCTACATTATATAGTATATATTTTCTTAAATACTTAAACTATTACAGAATGGTTTTGAATAAAGAAAAAATAGCCTATATAAAGAAAATAAAAGGCAATGTAGACTAATGTTCACATAAAAACAGATTCTTAGTAGTACAGCTAAAACAAGAAAGATGTAATCTAAATGGTTAATAATAAATTAGTGGCTAACTGAATTGCAGTATGTCCATGTAATTGACCAGCCAAACTATTTTTTCAAAAGAAAAATATTCAAATAATATTAAATGAAAATAACATGCAAATATGAAATACAAAATACCATGCAATATTATCTAAAGCATACATGTTTATATGTATAGGAGTGTGTGCATATTTGTTTATGTAGGCATAAACCAAAATTGTAATATTTTGTATCTATAGTATAATATAAAGACAGCACTAATTTCTTACTGCTTTTTTTCTGGATTTTGCAATTTTAATATGAAGCACACAGAAAATCTGTAAATGAAACCTACATTGAAATTGTTTAAATGCTTAGCCATTCAGACGTGTCAGCGATTAGATAGCCAGGAAAGTATGCTATTCATGTAACAACAGGACTGCAGTGTCTAAGCCACACAGATATTAGTGCCATTTAATCTGCCTCTCCTGCCTGGCAGGAATGTATCAAGTTTAATGGATATAGTTTCTGTTTTAATATCCCCAACACATTTGTTAGTTGGCTCATATTTATAACTGTATCTAGGCACTTTCTTCTAAGCTCCTCACTCATAAAACCAACTGCACACACCAGACCTCATCTCTTGTATATCCCTCAAACCCTGAAAATCTGCATCTCAAAGTGAATAGTCTCCTTGCATCTGTCCCTCTAGTTCCTCCTTCATCTGCATCTCTTGTGTCAGTAAACGCTAGAAGCTGCACCCAACTGCCAAGTCATCTTAATCTCCCCGTCACACCGCCACCCCGCCCGCCCTGCTTCCCCTCTTCTCCTCACTCCCAGTATCTCAGTGTCTGGGTCTTGCCTAGGTCATTCTCTTTTGCCTTCAACTTGTGTTCCCTTTCAATTCAGTCTCCAAACAACTGCCAGCATGCAATGTGTTCTTTCTAGAATGTAACATAATATGAAAGAGAAGTTGAATAGACCTGTAAAATTTTGAAATGTATCAAATAAAGATACATGATTGCTGATGACTTTGTTTGAGAACCAAGAATGTGTGATGGACGTGGACTGAAGGCGTAGCCCTTCAGCCTGCACCCACCCTGCTCTGTGATCAAAACTTTGCCATGACTGGATGGCTCATGATCATCTGACGGAAGTATCAGTCATCACTCATGCGCCAGAGCTCATGACGGCAGGGGAGAAGGAATGGTAACTTCCCCAGCAACACTTGTGTTTTCTTTTCTAGAAACAGGAATATATTCTCTCCAATTACTGGAGAGGAAGAAGTAGAAATAATTATTTTTGTTGCATCTCCTGTCTTCTTTGTTTTATTTGGTCAGGGAAAAAAATAAATCAACTTAATATTGGGATTTAAATTATTATAAACCAGAGTAAGAAGAAACCATTTTAACGTAGAGCAAAATGTACACATATCTCACAGTTCTCTCAAGTATGTTAATGCTGTACTTCAGCTTCAGAATTGAGCTTTCTATGCAAATAAATTAGAAATGTTTGTGAGCATGCTTTTATTTTTTTTCCTGTACTATTAATCTTTTTCTTCTGATTTGTAAACCTCCTGGAAGGTATCAAAATAATGTACCAAATTTTGATGCAAAAATAAGGTATGAAAATTTGCTAAGATGTTAAAGAATGCATGAAAATATTTAAAACATACATTTTAAGATCCTAAAATATACTTTAGCATAAAATAAAATGAGAGTTGTTTATGAATTACTGATGAATGTGAACAATGAATTGAGGATTATGGATTCAGCTTTGTGTAATTAAGGTTCACAATTTTAATAAAACTGTACGCCTTTAACATGGCATTAATAGTAATAGAAGCAATGGGAGTATCAGTAAGAAGAATATTAAGAGTAGCAGCTAATACTGTCACTATCAGTCACTAGTTATCACTTTAAACACATTTTTTACAAGTTAGTTCTTCCAGCTCCATTGTATAGTTGGGAAAAACAGACTCAGAAAACGTAACTGACTTGTTCTCAGTCATACTTGGTGCACAGTAGCACAACTCCTATCTTTGTGACATCTGATGAATCAGCATTAAACCAAAAGAAAAAGTAAAATCAACTTTTGTTCATTCAATTAGAATATTGAAAGACCACAGTGCTGTGAAGCTAAGCTAAGCTAAGTGAGATCTTCATAGTTAACTCTCAGAAAGATATTCATGAGCACTCTTGGAAGTAGCAAGGACATCCCCCATGACTTACCTAGAACAGCAATAAGGAATCATAAGTGGTATTTCAGAAAGTCTTATATTGGGCCCTTATAGATTTCAGTGGGGTTGGCATCTGTCATGCATTCCATTCCACTGAACATGCATGGGATTCTCAGCATGGCTAATTTAGCAGGATATATAACAAAGAGCACAGTGTCTAGGGCAATAAATAAACTCAAATTTTAAATCCCTAAGTTCTAAACTTGGTTCTGCTCTTGAAGTCAGATATAAATCTATACCTTTGTCTTTACTGGTCTCAGTGCAATTCTCTGGGCTGCCATGACCTTTTTTCTCATCTTAACCCTGGCCTAACTTGACTTTTTTTTTTTTTACTTCATTTTTAACTCTATCTAGTAACATGTTTCCTGCTTTGAGTTACCTTAAAGCTATCAAAAATATGGGGAAGGATAAGATATTTAGTGTAAAAAAAGTATAATATTCCCATTAAGGTAAAAAATCAGTTTTGAGGATAAAGAATTCATGTGTTATATAGAATACTATCGCTACTAATGGAATTTCCATTTTCCAGTTTGAATTGCTTCAAGACAGAGGAAATATTAAAGGACAGGGAGGGGAAT
Organism: Hydrochoerus hydrochaeris; assembly: GCA_004027455.1. Classification (NCBI taxonomy): domain Eukaryota; kingdom Metazoa; phylum Chordata; class Mammalia; order Rodentia; family Hydrochaeridae; genus Hydrochoerus; species Hydrochoerus hydrochaeris. The sequence continues at coordinate 23,684 of PVLA01002445.1, forward strand.
CCCTCAGGAAATTATCCAAGCTACTAAAATCATAAATGAAAGGAAGGAAGGAAATGAAAATATTACTCATTATAGCAGCTTTTCTTAGGAGTTTTAGGGAGGAAGCATCAGTTTCCTCAGTCAGTGATATTTTCCAGATACACCACTCTGAAAATAAATACCAAGTGAAATTCACATCTACAAAGCTTCTTTATCACTCCTTTTCCACTGTCCTATGTTTTTACTGAGGAATATGAACTCTAATAATTTGCAATTGTTGCAAGCAACCCCTCAAACATTTATGAAATGTTGATATGAACAGAAATCCAAGATGCACTTTTTACGTTCACAAATAAACAACCATTTAAGGAGATTTTGAGCTGAAATGTAAACTAAAACCCATGTCCACAAGCAGAACAGTGTGCTCAATGGGTCTCTTTCCTTGTTTTGTGAATGCAAAGTTTAGCATAGCTATTAGCATTTCATTTGGCACTGGAATTCAAAGTGGCTGAGCAGGTTATCAAAATCAAGTCAAAAAAATAAAAATTCTCAAGTAGCTAGTGAAACTGAAGTGTCTATGGTGGAGAGAAAGAGGAAAGGAAAAAATGAGAGAGAGCCAAAGACACAGAGAGACAAGGACAGGGATATTTCTGATATGGGTTCATTTATAAAACAGTAAATATTTAAAGAAGAATTGTTTCCTTTGTTTCTCTACAGTTCAGAGTTCTATTATTTCTGTTCGTTTTTGGTCTGGTTGGGAAATGATCAGTGTTTTTAAAGGAAACGTACCATGAGTGGTTTCTTACAAAAATAAAACAAAATAAGGACACTGTGTTTTGTGGCTGCCCTTTTGCACCCTGTGCTTTATTGTCAGATAATGTGCACAGACACTGCCCATTTGGAGTGGAAGTGAGGGGTCTGGATTGTTTCAGTTCAAATCAGACACTCTGCTTTCTTTCTCCTAGGCAGACATAAAAAACCTCAGATAGAAAACGGTTATTAATTGTGTGCATTTTTTATCTCATAGTAGGCTCCATTAGCCCTAGCATATACGTCCTCCGAATGAGCGGCTGGGTATGGATTGTGGTCTGCTTGCTGTTATCTGTTGCTAACTGATTCTCAGAAGGCAGACATTCCATTGAGCTGAGCAAAGAGGATGCTGGTGAGTCTCCAGGGGCCAGCTGGTGCTGCTCTCCTCTTTCTCCTCTCACACTGCAGTACAACCAGCATTTCTCAGAGATCAGTAAGAGCTTGCAGAGTTACATGAATCTAAGGCTCAGGAGAGAGACTCTAATTAAGCAATTAAACTGCCAGCTGGAGGTCACTTTACTACTCAGCTTTCATGGAGGGATACACAATGGAGCCACTTTCCTGTGCTGACCATACAGAGCCATCTCAGCCAGTGGATCCTACTGCTGCCTTAGCAAGAAACACTCCCATCATGTCATTCCAGAAGGCCTGAGGTTAGTTAACACCAGGCACTGGAAAATGAGCAGAAAGGGCAAACATATTACCAAATTTGTTGAAACCTGACTGCAAGTGGAGCTGGCTGATTAGCTCCTCATGATGCCATCTCCATTTAATAGAAGTTAAAAAAACCCTTCAGTTTCTGTCCTATTTCATTATACCAGCATACAACTCTAGAAAAAACACCTCCATGATGTTATATCTAATTCCTTAGGTGGTTCAAAATAGTGAGACTGCAGGTCAATAATAGAGCCAGGAAGAGAACTGAGGATAACACAGCTGCCTGAGATCATCCGTAATTGTTCACCAAAGCTCTGATTGTTGCAGGAGTAGAGATGATCAAAACTCATTCAGAAAGTACTGCTGTTGGCTATGTGAAAAGGAACTGAGGCTGTTATTACTGCTGCATTTTTAAATTTTTGTTTTTTCTACTTGCTGATTTCACCTTTACTCCAAAGAGTGATGACTTACAGTCACCTGTGGGCTTCTCTTGCCTCCTCCTGGGACTAATGTGGACTAGACCTATTACAAGAAGAGCTTTCATCTATATACCCCAAAGAGTTTAGAGCTTGATTCCAATTCCATGCCCAGTGCACTTAACTGGAATGAGCTTCGTGGCTCGGTATGTCTGAGGATGAACACTCCCCCACCTCCCACTGACTGTCCTTAGTGTCCACTGTATCTCTATCTTCTTTTCCTCTTTCTTCTCTTGAACACAAACCTTAACTGAATGTTATTCCCTGGTTTCCCTCTTCTTGCGTTGGTTGCCCAGGAGCCTAATTTTATACACAAGCAAACTATGATCCCTAGGACATTGAGAGAGTGAATAGAGTTGCCACAACCAGAAACGAGGACTTAGTGATGTCTAGCATATAACTGACACCAAAAAGTGAATGAATAAATGAATGGAACTGACTTAAAGCAAGGACACTTGACTATATGAAAATCTCTAACATTTTTCTTTCTATTGATAACTGAAGTTGGTATTCTTTGGAAATAGGTCCAGTGGCTCCAAAAGTAATCCAGATATTATTTTCTCCCTTTACTTTTCCAGTTGTCCTTTACTTGGCTATCAGTTTCTTGTATGTAACTATAACTTATATTTTATCAAAATACTTATTCTTATTTTAGGAAGTGTAAGATCATTGTATTAGTTCTGGCCTTGCTATTAATTTCTATCTAACCTTGACCCTGACTCTTCTGAATCTCTATTTATTTTTCTTTAAATAAGGAGATGAGACTAACAGATCTTTTTTCTATCTCTCAACTTTAGCATTCTATGTATCTATGTGTTTATGACTGTCACCCATATGGCTCTTAAGTTAATATTTCTACTACAACAAGTAAACTGTTACAGAAGTTTTAAAAAACATTGGCTGATTCCATCTAAGCATAATTTACCTCAGTATTGAAGGGTATACTTGAGCTCTATTAAAAATCCATGAATAGAAACTTTATCTGACAACATCATTGGCAGCTCATTATTTTTCTCTTTGCTAATGACTCTTTCTAAGCAGTAGGACCATGAAATTAATTTGAATGTCCCCAAAATGAATGATTGGCTTTGTATGAAGTTAAACTGCCGAGATTATTATGTAAGCCATTGGACTTTAAGATACATTTCACATCCAGTGTTCATCTGGCCATGAAGATAGATGGCTGTTGTGTCAATGCCTACCTTCATGAATCCCTGGACAACTAACCAATGCTGGGAGCCAAACTTATAGCCTTGCCAGGGCTTTGCACCACCTGGCTCGGAACCTCTGTAGACATCTTGTCCCCATAATTGAGTCAACTTGGCAACCATAGGTGACAGATCACAGATCTCTACCGCACTTTATCTGTACACTTTTAAAAACATTTCTTTGTCTTGCTGTAAATTTGACTGCATAAGCAAAGACAACTTAGCTTATACATAGCTTATACAATTTGCTCATAAATTTATAAATCAGAAAAAAATATTATGTTTTCCAGTTTCTCATTCTGAAAATAAGACGTTTATAGGGACAATCAGGCTCTTTCCTGTTAACACGACTTCATCTTTTTCCTTCTATGTCTTATATTCAGCTGCTCTTTTTCCACCAGCACCTTGCCCTTGTGACATAACCTCAGCCTCTCCATTAGTGTTTGGAATGTTTGCCCCTGATTTTGCCTTACCTCCTGTGTGCCACTTGTTTCTGGAAGTCTGTAGAAAAAGCTCAGAAGCCCCTGCCTCTCCTAAACCACCCTGACCCATATGTAGTCTTCCACCACCACCCACACCAAAGCTGCCCCTGACGGGTTAGTGAAGAGTGAATCTGGCGGCTTCATTTCAATCCACATTCCAGCTGGTCTCTGATAGACCTGACATTTTGGGTCACTTATTAGACATGGCTTCACCTTGGTTCCTGAATGACCACTCTCTGTGGTTCTCCACTGACCTTCCCATTCTTTCTCCTTCCTTCCTTCCTTCCTTCCTTCCTTCCTTCCTTCCTTCCTTCCTTCCTTCCTTCCTTTCCTCCCTCCCTCCCTCCCTCTCTCCCTCCTTCCTTCCCCTGCATTACTGGGGATGGAACCCATAACCTCACTCATGCTATACAAGCACTCTACCACTGAGCTACGTCCCCAGGTTTTTACATTTTATTTTGAGATGTTGCCCAGGCTCACCCTGAACTTGTAGCCCTCCTGCTTCAGTCTCACAAGTAGCTGAAATTATAGGCATGTCTCACCACACCAAACTCACTGCCACGTTTCTATTAGTGAGATTCTGTCACTGATATGTCACCTCTAATGTAAAATCTTTTCCCTTTTCAGGCTTACATAAGCCATTCTTGCTATTTTTCTCATTGCTATGATGACAGGAAATTGGGTTCTAAGGGCACAAAGTGAGAATAATTCTTCTATTGAAGAGTTTAAGGCCCAGAACCAGAGAGGAACAGACCTTGCTGTAACTCTAAACAAATCTCTCTGAAAGCACTCATCACCAGCGGTAGTCCATGATCATAGCTAGCACAAACTGCAGACTTTCCATGTGATACCAAGCAAGTCACCACATTGTGTCAAATATCCCAATGCCAAATATATCACAGGTCCTCTTGCTATACTTATTTTACTTAATGAAATGCAAGCTGAAAGTTTAAGTTTCAGATGACACAGTTGGAAATGGCCAAGTCCAGGCTCTACCCCAGAACCATCCCACCACGGAGCTAGATTTCTTAGTTGTGGGATCCCGGTGACTCACACTCTGGGTGAGTTCCTTTTTTATGTCAATGGCTTGCTGAAGTGTTTCGAGGTATCTGCTTCTAAATGCCTTCTTGCCGGCTTCCTGGTCTATTCTGACAACTTTATACAGGAATGTCTAACACTGACAAACTGTTTGAACAACAGTTCTACAATAACATTTTGTGTTTGGAACTTCCTCCACCACCTGTCTGTGTGTTTATTTTCCCCTTTCCATGCCTCTGCCCAGATCATATTTGAAGTTTCACTTCCCCCATCTGTTTTATCCTGCTAAATTTGTTAAGCCAAGCCCTGGGGGCTGCATGCTGAGATATGACTGTGATAAACAGAAAGCCTTGTGTATTTGTACCCCATGGAGGTGGAAAAACCCTTCTCTTGACCACAGGAGGGAAAAAAACACAGCCACAAAGGGAATGCCTTTGACCCAGGCTTTGGTCACATGCTCTGTCCGTTGACTTATGTGCTTTATGGATTTTACCAAAGATGATGGTCTTTCCCAAAGAGAAGAAGCTATACTTCCCCTAGTCTGCAATCTACACCATACAGACAGGGGCAGAGAGCAAATGGTCAGAAATGCTCCCTGCCGGCAGGACTATGGGCAGTATGCCTCTGGCCCATTCTGCCTTCTCTTGAAGAGCTGGCTGTTCTTTTGCTTCAATGTTTATTTCACCTTTATTCTTCAAGACATTATAAGGGAGCATTGAGTCCAGGCTCCTAGTTACTTGCTTTCTTCCACTGTGTTTTTGTTTTTTTTTTAAGAAAAGTCAGTATTTTACCCACCATTTTCTGAAAGGTAATATTTCCCCACCCACCCACTCTTCTGGGTGATTTTAGCATTTATAATTTAGCTTTAGTTGTTAAAAGGTATCTTTCTATTGATCCTGCTTGGGTTTTTTTTTTTTTTTTTTTTTTTTTTTTGCGATACCAGGGATCAAACTCACAACCTCGCGCTTGCCCGGCAGGTGCGTATGGTACTGAGCTAAATCCCCGGCCTGCTGGGTTTTTGAGGTAATTTTTATAAAATGATATTTTCCTTTAGTTTTGGAAAGATCTTTGTTAGCTCTGTAAGTATTCATTTTATTTCATTTCACTCTCTTGTCCTTCTAGGATCCTAATTAAACACATTGTAAACCTTCTCTATATGTTCTCTGTGTGTCTTAACCTCTCCTCTAAATTTTTAATCTGTGTGATTATCTGTGCTTTTTAACAAACCAATTCTTCCAACTTATTTTTCAGGTCATTATTTGTCTCTTCATTTCAGTCTAGCCTCCCCACCCTGAAAAAGAATCTATCATAATAAAAATCTTTGGCTGGGGTTTTAATTTTAGCTATAGTATTTATCATTTTTAATTTTTCAATTGGTTCTTTTTCATATTTACAAAGTCATTTTTTATAGCTTGCAATTTTTCCTAAAAGTTTTAGTTTTGATCTTTATCTCCATTTCTTTATAACCACAGTTGTTTAGAAACCTGTGGTTGGTGCACTCAGTATCCTACTATGTCAGTGAGTTTGCTTCTAGTGACCTGACATTGCAGAGCAGTCTCAGTGAAGGCTGTTTGACTTTCCCTTTACCTGGGATGTATAGCTGACTAGAACTTGGACCTAGTCAGTTTCTGGACTCCAACTGTGGCCTTCTTTGCCCTAAGAGGCTCTCAGACGTGCGGCTAATTTCTTCTGGATTAGAAAAAGCCTCATGGGTGAAACAGTTCCAAACATTGTGTTCACATCTTTTAGATATTAATTCAGAAATTTCATACAGTTTGAGTTCTTTGCTGCATTTAGAAAGATGTTTTAAAATTTCATATAAAGTTGTAAATTGTCTTTTTCAGTTGATTTGTTCCAAGTTAGCATTTTGAAAAGTGGGTATCCTATACTCTAAATTTGTATGATGTTCTGCCAATTTAGATGTTGAAATAATACTTGAAATATACCCCATTAGACTGGACTACTTTGAAAAAAATATGAAAAAAAAACTTTTGAATTTTCTTGAATTAAATTCAAAAGGAGCTAGCCAATTGGAAATTGCATAAAAAACTGTCAAGAATCTAAAACAGAAGGCTTCATTAACCAAGAGAATCTGGTTTATATTTGAATGAAATGTCTGTTAATCCAAAGGATACTTGGAAAACCTTCCATTAGAAAATCAGTAATCCCCAAATTTTAAATTGAAAACAAAAGAAAAATAAAACCTAATTCATTCCAATAGTAAGCAGAAAGCTTGATAATAACAGAAACTTTTTATCTTATAACCAACTAACAGCCAGTTTTTCCTCGTCCATTCCTATCTCCCCATCTATTTTTTGCTACCCAAACATTAATTTGTTCAAGTACCAAATCAATATATTCAGATCTCAAGAAAAGCCGAACTCTAGGGCTAGGGATGTGACTAGTGGTAGTTCTTGCCCTGCATGCACAAGCCCTGGGTCTGATTCCCAGAACCATGAAAACAAACAAAAAAAAAGAAAAGCAGAACTCTGTGAGAACCCCCAGAAGCTTAATAATATTTGATCTAAGTTAGTTGTGATAAATATAGTTTACTCTACTTCTCTGATCTCCTTTATAGCCAGTTCTGGCCAATAATATGGGAGGGGGCTTAGGTAGAAAATTTGCTTTTCTAATTAAAACACATACATATAAATACACAAAACTACAACAGCCAACACCATTCTTTCTTTCTTTCTCCTGAGGTTACACACAAAGGATGTCCAGCAAAAACAAAATAAGAAACATACAGCTGTCATTTTCCCGATGATGAAGTAACAAACACAATGAAAGCCAATAATGGTGGAGCGGACACTGAGCTACCAAATAAACCTTGATACTGGCTACTAACTGTTTCTAAAAAGTAAAAAGTAGATGTTGTTATATTTTAAGTGCTCGTAGTTGTCTTTCTTATGACTTGATCAGAAAATACCCATAGCGAATAATGTCTCTAACTGTATTCATCTGACAATGTTTTGACCTAAGTTTGACTGAAGACAATGCTTGAAATTTTTTATTACTTACCGAAATACAAGAATCTAGAGGTTCCAGGTCAAAGTCAGTGAAGTTCAAAAGGACACGGTGATTTTTTTCAACTTGAATGGCCCAAGAACAGTCAGTATTACTTCTATAATGGTTGGGGTAATTTGGAGAATGAATCTCTCCATTGGGAGCGTGGAAAATCCCGCCACAACCTGTAAGTGGAAAATCCAATTCAACAATGAGTGGAATCACTGACCCATAAAACTGTAGCATTATCTGATCTAGTTGTGTAAGATCAACATGTTGCTTTTCTTGACTATTAGTTTTATTTGGTCTTTGAAGAGCTGTGAATCTTTGAAGAACTGAATAGTCACATTAATTCATTCATCCCAATAGAAATAAGAAAGCATGTACTGTATAATACTAAGGAAATGCTTCAAACTCTGTAAATAAAGATGTCCAAGTTATTTAAAGTAATAATGAAAAATAAATGCAAATGAAATCATACTTTCATAAAGCCATGAAGAGTTTCTTCCTTGCTTTCTAACATAGCACATTGTAAAAATAATCACTTCCTTCAAAGTATTTATTAATCCGGTAATAGTTGATTTAACAAATAATTTAATATCTGCTTTTTAAAAAATTTAAACTTAACATTCTAGATATAATATAATTACTTCTGTTGTTTTTAATTCCTGTGATGTTATCAAATACCGGTTGGTATAACATCTATCTCTATTATGATTATTATTTGAGTTTATAATGACATAAATCATTAGTAGAAACAATAGTATTATTTTCTAGTAATTAAGAATCACGTGGGGATAATCTAAGCACGTGTGTGTAAGAGAGATTCCACTGGATCACTGTGTTACATTGGAGTTGAAGAGGTGGAGCTAGAGGTGGCCTGGTGTCACATTTCTGGGTTGCCATTTCTAGCTCTGAGATCTAGGGCAAATTACTGACTTAAGCTTCAGTTTCCCCACTTCTAAAATGAGGATATAAAATAGATTTGCTTCATGGTACAAGTATAAGTATCAATGAGATAATCCTTGAAAAATAGGAATAATCCTCTAAATATCACTATTATTGTTTCATAAAATAATGTATTCAAATATTTTGTACCATAATGTGTAATTTAAAAATCTGCAACAGTTAATTTATTTAGACTACTCTGGGCAGAAAATCACTGTGCAACACACAATCATTTCTTGGAACTGACGAATTACTATTTACAGAGTTCATATCTGCCAAGAATCTAAAGGTCTATACTACAGCATGAGGCAATCTGCCACTTATTGATGCAACAATTTGAGGCTGGGAAATGGGCACAAGTCCCTTGGCAAGCAAACGAGTGTGGCCAACCCCCCAATTCTGCTCTCACCATGGACTTGCATACCTATATCTTTGTTTTCATATACATGGGGAAATGGAGAAAATTAAGCTCTATCTCATTTTGGGGGGAAGTGTAAATGTCAATGCAGTATTAGCCATTTGGGAAGTCTCAAAGTCATTGGGGATTTGATTTCTTTCTCCCGTCATTTCATAAAGTTTAAGTGGGGGTCAGCTTGAGTACCGCAAGTTGTACCTTTTTCTACACTCACCTCCAGAGAGTGCTTGCCAAGAGGCATTGAAGCCTCTCCCATTTATGGATCTGTCAGTTTTAAATCGGATTGCTAGCTCATTTCCAGTGCTGGAGACCTGCATGGGAATCACAGATGACCTCTGGGCACACAGCTGGGTTAACCTGGGAGAGTGGAAATCAGGGCCTCCATATATCTAAGACAGGGTGGGAAAAGGAAAGAAAAAAAAGACTTAATGACATACTGAAACAATTTCAGCCTTTCCCATGGCTTTTTTTTTTTATCACCAGCTCTTGGAATCTATCATGATTAGAGATGGAAAACAGCCTCCTTGGGTGGGGATGAATTGTAAACTTGAGCTGCTTTTTCAAAGGCGCTCCCTCTGACCTAGGAACACACAAGTTGAATCACCCAATAACCCTCTGCTTGTTTTATCAGCCAGAATCACAGAGGTGGAATGAACAGATTGCTGCAGAATCATGCTTGTCCCTCCTTTTCTTCTGCTTTGTGTCTCTCGAATTTTCTACTTTCTCTGGTAATACTGCAGATAAAACAATATGAAGTCTGATTTCCTAAGTCTTACATATTTAGGTATATATGAAGAGCTTCAAAAGAAAGTTATTTTGTTTATAAAAGTGGAGTTTCCTGAGGGCTACTGATTTTCTATTTAGATTTTTAAGAATTTTCATTTACCTTGCAAACTGACTATTTTATAGGATTAGGCATCAAGTATAAAGGTCTTACATCTTCAGAGGAATGAGAAATACAATCTCTACTGGTGTATTTTGCAGTACCTAAATGACGGGAACCATAAAGGAGCTGCTCTGACTTCCTCTACTCACTTGACCAACAGATCCATCCTCTACTTAGAACCCCCTAGACTCTGTACTCAGCAAGACTTCCCTTGGTCACACCTTCAGAAGGTCTCAAACTCTGGTTCCTGAATCTGCCCTGGACCTGCTTATCTAGTATTTCTCTCTCTGTCTCTCTCTCTGTCTGTCTCTCTCTCTGTCTCTCTTTCTGTCTCTCTCTGTGTGTGTGTGTGTGTGTGTGTGTGTGTGTGTGTTGAAGGGAAGGGGTAAGAGGAACGTAAGTACTGAACAGAAGTTATTGATCTCCCATCTCCAGTTCTTGTCAAAATTGAATTTGTGCAAGACAGGCCACATGGGGTGACAGGGTTTTCAAGTATATTGGCATCTGAACCCTTTGCAAACCCCCCCACCCCATTTACAGACACACAAATCTATACTCAGGGCCAAAGCTAGTGAAGCTGCTCTCGGGAAGGTCTGTGCTGAGTGCCCTTCAATCTCTCCTAGGGCCCCACCCCCGACCCCCAGCCCTGTCCACCCTCAGGTCCTCTGCTGACTGATGAAGAAATCACTCAAGAGTTCTTGGGGCAGAAAGAGTGAGAACAAGAAGCCTACTTTGGGGGAAGTGTGCATGATTTGAATCTATAATGATTTCTTTGTCTGATGAACTGCCCCCAACCATGCGGGAAAGGCCAAAATGAATGAAACTGCTGTTTCCCAGAGTGCTGAACACAAGAGCTGTAATTGCAAAGGAATGAAACAGGCTGGCTGCTTCAGGCTTATTTTCATTAGCCCCTCAGTGCTATCAAAACCAGGACCTCAAGAAGAGCCTCCTGTGACCCTTTACACGTACACATATGCAAATGGAAGGAACAACACTGCTTCTTGCTGAGAGTTCCTCTCCCAGTTTCTGGACTCCTTGAGCCTACTTCTGACAGCATGAGCTGCTCCTCATCCAAGCCCAATAACCAGCACATGTTTAGAAAGAACGTTTAGCATAAGCACTAAGTCCTAACAAAGAAAACCCACATGTCAGCAAAATACCCTGTTTTCCCTTGCTCATGGGTCCCCTCGAGATCACAAGCATAATGGGAATGAGTTGGCTGGGTCTGGAAGCCTTCAAAAGAATAAACATTGCCACTTTTGACATTCTTTGCTTTCCGTGTCCCCGGGCTGAGCTCAAAAATGACCATTACAGAAAGACCAGACTGTGCTAACTGCCCTCAGCAAGCAGTTGTGCTGGCTTATTGCAATCAGTGGACTCCCTTTCTTACTGGATGCCAGCTCAGCCTCTCTCTACAGAGCTGTCTCACAGATCGCCATAAAATCAGCCCGGTGTCTCCATGACCAAAACAACAGAAAGGCGATTTTGGCTTCCACACATCAAACTGATAGAACATGTTCAGAAGAGGAAAAAGATGGAAAGCTTTCAGGGTGTGGTTCATTCCACTATGGCATATGACTCAACTTTGAGAGAAAAAGAATTGTCCTGGTGATTAGAGATTAAAATGTATTTTTAGCCAGTGTTCAGGATGGAGACCATTTCAAAGCCATGGTTTTAATCTGTTTTGAACATTTCTTTCTGCTCTGTTAGCTCCATTTATTATTACAATCAAGTCAGCATTCCGGAGTTATGAGTAACCATGCGGCTGTTGCTTTACACACTGACCACTTCCTACACAGTTGTTTTTGAGTGAAAAGATGACTTCTGATTAATTTGGTGTGTCCTACTAAGTCCTATACCTCATGACAGGAAGGTTCTGCTTGGCTGTGATCAACAGAGCAAAGAAGATGAGTGTGCAGGATGAGAAAGCCATGTTTCTAGACCACACTTCCATATGGGTAACAAATTTCAAAACCTTCTGCCAACATGTTAGCAGTGATTAAGCAATGTAAAAACTTACTTTATCTTCACTATCCCAAATTTATTACAGTGTAGTACTTTCATCTGAGTTGCTCATTTGCAGAGAAGTGAAACAAGGTTTATAAACAAAAAGTCAAAGGGCTACTCCTTTCAGCCTAAAGAAAAATACTTTCCACAAATAATTGAGGGTCACTAAATATTTCCCTAAAACATGATTTTGAAGGAACTTTGGAGCCCACTGCAGCATTAGCTCATCCTAACAAAAATAAACCCTGGGTTTACTGATATCTTTCTCCAATATAAGTGAAAGACTCTCTCCTTTGAATGCTTTTTGCTGCCCAAAGTCTCTGAACTTGTCTCTCTGTTTTTGAGGCTGCTTGCAAGGAACATCCTCTGCTTCTGCTTTCTCAAGCAATACATGTGACAAAACCCAAAGCACAATGAATCCATTTATACTTTGCCAAGTGGGCAACAAACATATGCACTTTGGAATATGAAAATGAAGGGTTTGAAACATTGCACATCAGTGTGGACAATCTGGTGCCAGCCCTTTGTAAGTGTTAAAGGGTTTTATGCACCAAGTCATACACTACTTGGCAAGAGAAATCACTGGAGCATTCTACATGTGAGTGTTAGTCCTACTTCATACTGTGTGTCAATTTCATAAGGTTCCTTGTTCTCTCCTCCTAAAATCCATTCCTCTTCTAAAATGGACGCATAACAGCAAGAAACAACACTTCTGTGAAGACAAGGGTATGGGTTCCATCCACAGCCTTTTCAGCTCTTTCTAAGATTTCATTTCCTGTAGCATTAGCTCAGGAAACTGTCCCCCTATAGAAGGACATGGACTACAAAATATAGTCCCCTGCGAATTCATCTACTCCTCGAGAGCGCCATTCCTTTTCACAGTAAGAAGTTATTTTCTAATCAAAGATTTTAAAGCATGCCCTACACATTTCATCACCTTGCACACTGCACACAAGTATGGTTTCACACTGGTTTACATGGAGCATGGAGTAGTGGTTAGGTTCATTCCTTATCTTTTCCATTCACCACACTTGCGATCATGGGAAAGCACATTAATCTGAGCCTTGGTTTTGACAACCAAGATATGGGAACAAAATATCCCTTTTACTTCATGAGATTATTCAACATGCAAAGGGAAAAATGGTTGTAAATGTTCCTTTATCAAACACAACAACCGTACATTATTTCAGTATGTCAGAGATTTGGATGCTTTTTTCATGGCACAAAAATATTGAATGTTTACTATTTTCCAGGTACCCTGGTACAAAGATACAGTAGTCAAACTAAGCAAAGCAAAAACACCTGCCTAAGGGAATTTAAGTTTTGCTGGATATAGAATCCTTTTTGGGATATGCTATAGCTGTTTCTGTAGGTGAAGTGATGAATTTTCTGTTTGTCCTTAGACATGCAGATGGATTAGAGTTCAGCAGATAGAGCTATCAATATATCCCACATGTATATCCTAGTGACTAGAAAACCTAATTAATTATAATAAAGTTTAGGGGTCAAGGCTTTCAAAAGTCGTCTTAGTTTTCTGAGTGTGAGATGTGCCCATTGCACTAACACTGAAAAGTTCATATTTTCAATGCCTCACACTAAGGGACCTTTTTGTTTTAAAGCATTTGCAGCAGATGCTCCCTGCTGACCCTCCTCACAGCAGCTGCAGCTCCGGAGCCAGTTCCTGTGCTTGCTACCAGCTTCTACTCTCCACATGCTTTTTCTAAGGGAGTTTTTTCAGATGAAAGCATAGAGTTTTAACTATCCCAAGTATAGTGTTCACCTCAGGGAACCAGAGATAGAGGGCGGATGGCTCAGCCCTAGTCCTTCAGGGATAACCCATGGGAGGTCCCAGAAGATTGGGTGGGCCGGGAGCTCCCTCCTGGCCCTCCCTTCGCATTGCTGCTGTTCCCTGCCTTTGGTTGCTGGCTGCCTCTCCTAACTGAGCTGGAAGAGCTCTCAAAAGCTGCTTGAAGGGAAACTGGAGATACTGATTCCCTATGTCTATTGACACTATGGGTGAAGGGGATTAGAACTCTGCTGGGCACTGGAAAGAATGTGGGGATCCCTTCAGAGTGATCTCTACCTCTACCTCTCTTCTATCTTGGGATATGCTAAAAAAAATCATCTTTTCTGTTACCTCCAGGATGTCATATTGGCAAGTCGACTCATACTCCACATCAAAGTCATGGATGGTGAGCTGAATTCTTCTTCCCGGGTCAGTGTGAATGTACCAGATGCATTCTTTGTTGGGTGGGTAATTTCCAGGGTACCCAGGACTGCTGAAGGAGCCCATGGATCCAAACATCTCCCCACCACAGCCTGTTAAAAGAGCAAAACTCTGTCAGTTCAAAGAGGGCAAAAAACAACTAAGAAAAAATAAAATAAAAAAATTCAGCTCACCTAAGGTAACTAAAAGCGTGCAGTGTTAGTAAGGAGAAACTCATTAAGTCACAATAGAGTCTATGTAGTTATAAAACAGTGAGGAGGAGCTGACAGCTGAGCTCTGTGGCACAGTGCACGGTCAGCATGCGCAAGGCCCAGAGCACCTTTCTCATCATAAAAGAAAAATGAAAGAAAAAATCACAGTTACAATTTGTTAAATCTATTTTTTAAAAAGAGATACTTATATAGCAATGTTTGGCTCACTTCATCAAGTCTTTGGTAGTTCTATCAAAAGGTCATCTAAGTTTTGGATTTTCTCCACAGTATTTAGATGAGAATAACATAACAGAAAGTATAATGAGTTATGTGAGCAGTGTAAGTACCCTCATGTCTTTGGGTCTTCAGTTTCCTTTGTTGCTAGTTCATTATTACCAAGTTCCTTTTAGGTTGAGAACTAGACTTTAGGTTAAAGTGCTATCATCTTTTTGAGATTCCTATCCCTTCTTTCCACTTGAAAATCTCTGCTTCTACACTTTAATAAAAAGTGTTGCCCAAGCCACGTATGGTGGTGCATACCTCTAATCTCATCACTGTGAAGGCTGAGACAGGAGGACTATGAATTCCAGACTAGCATGAGCAATTAAGCAACTTAGCAAGATCACGCCTCAAAAGTAAAAATTTTAAAAGGGTTGAGGAATTCAGCTCAGTGAGAGATCAGTACAACAAACAAACAAACAAACATAAATAAATAAATAAATAAATAAATAAATTGTGCTGTCCAGGAAAATATCTTTCCCATGTCCTATAAACTTTCTTTTATTTATGGCTCAAGCTCTATGAAAAAGCTATTTAAAATTACATATGCTCTTATTGTTTATAGACTATGATAAATGCCTTTTTAAAAGCTCCATAAAGGATTAGAAAATATTCTTCCTCCTATAACAACATATGGAAAATATTCCTGAAGCCAAAATCAGCAGATTAGAATAGTTTCAGGACCCACTCTGGGGAACACATTCACAGCTCATTCCATCAAATGACCCTTCCTAAAGTTAGACAACCCACTGTTAAAATGCAATACATTTTACAAAAAAAACTTTTATAGATAAGTGAAGCTATTTTATCTCCCTAAGCAGTTCACGGGGTTCCTGATGTCCACTGTATCAAACAAATAATCCAATGAACAAAACTTTTGAAGAAAATATCTTTATGGGCACATGATATAAAAAAGAAGAAAATGGAAGTTTGGATATTTCATCTCTGCATTTTTTAGCATCAATTCATCGGTCCATCTAGTTCTACTTTTTTAAAACCATAGCTGACTGATCTAAGACTCTGCATAACATTTTTCCATTTTCTTTTCCAGTTGTTTTAGTTTTCCTTGTAAATTCCTTTGCAAATAGGCTAGGATACTCCTAGCCTTATGCCAGTCACTGTACACTGCAGTGATACTGTCATATTCTTGCTGTACAGTGGTGCTTTGAAAATTACAAGTGTTGTTTCTTCTTACATTTAAAAGAAATAATAAACAAGTTTTTTAAAGGGGTAGAGTGTATATCAGCAGAAAAGTGTCTCCTAGTATGCCTATAGATTTGATCCCCCACACTGAAAAAAAGTTCGCTTTTTAAAAACAAAGAGCAAAATAGTATTTTTAGGTTCATCATATCTGTTCTCATCCATAACACATGTGTGCATCTTTTAAAGACAAGTTCCAATATTATAATAAATGTTAATCTGCTGCAAGAAATATTGAGTGGTTGTAAAAACAAAAGAGAAAGAAACTTCTGGAGCTTGAAGACTTCAGAGTTTTCTTTTCATCCTTGTTCTCATTACTTGTGAAGTTTAACATCTGAAGAGGTAGTGCGTTTGATTTCAAAGTTCACATCAAATGCAAAATAGAATATGTAATATGGTAAAACTTTATGGTCAAAACTATAAAATACTAGAAAGTAAAGTTAATTCTGATGATTATGGTACTAATTGAACTCTGTCTTTGTAATTGTAAATTTAAAAAAGTAAAATAACATTCTAGTTTCATTCATTCACTCAATAAGTATTTATTGAGCATATACCATAGTACAAGTAATGTTAAAAAAATTAAATATATGTAATATCATTTGAGAAAAAAGTTTATTGGTACAGGTTATGGCATTACACACATGCTCTTTTGCACATAAAATGGAATTTTTCTGCTATTTTTAGAGTTTGCAAAGCGTAATTTTACCTCTTAAAAATATGAATTATCTGTTATATATTAATTTATAGTAAAATGCAAATAAGAATAAATGACTCATGCAACTGTGAGTCATGTTTCTAACTCTGAGTGTGTGACCAGAAGTCATAGCAACTGACAGGAGAGAGAAAGGTGAAGATACAGGACATGGTACATCAATCCAATAGCTGAGAAAACAGCATAGGAGGTAATGTTTAGAGTATCAGTATCTTCTTCATCATCATGATTCCTGTGTGCTGAATGAATAACAAAACACAAAAGAAATAGGGGTGTTTTTCTAACTAGATATCTGTAATCTAAAATATATGGCAGTGATTTTAGGTTCTACACAAAAAAGAATAATTAAATGATAAAAAATCAATCAAGGAAAAATTGCTATACTTAAAGAGTTGCAAGCTTTATATATTAGAAGAAATAGAGATAGTGGCTCTTTGTATTCAATTAGTGATAAAGTTTGCTTACAGGAGACATGATTTCAGAACGTCTTAATTAATATGTTAGATCAAAAAACTTTCAGAAACCTTCTAACATGCCTGATAAAGCTTATGCTGTGGCATAAGGCAAACTGGGTTGTAATAGTGACTGTGACACTTTTTAGATAAGTAACTCTACAACTCTAATCCTCAGTTCATCTATACCAGTATTCATTCTTATCACATAGGGTGGTTATATGGAACAAATGAAACAAAGTAAGTTTTGTGGCTAAACTCATTGCATATGACATTCCACACATGCTGCGCATTGTATCCTAACAAAACTTCATATAGGTATAGAGCAAGATTAGAGACCACCTAGGACCTAGAAGAAAAATACTGGTTAAAAATCCAATACTAGCTAAAGAAGAAGTAAGAAATTGGTATTTTATGAAGTTACCATAAATTTTTTAAAAAACAGACCATATGTGCATGGTAGTTCAATTTTCAGAGTGCTTTTAATAAGTACATTAACTTATTTTAAATTCTAAGCAAATTTGTCTTGTACTTTTTTCTCGTTGCTGGGACAAATATCCAGTACCCAAAATTTGGGAAGTTTTTGGAGGTTTCAGTCCATCATCAGCTGACTCGAAGGCAGGGTAGCTTGGCAGTGGGGCAACACTCCACGGCAGCAGCCAGAGCAAAAGCGGGGAAAACAAGCCTCTTCTCCTCTTTTATATTGTACAGAGGTCACCTCCACACCCCAGGGCAAATGTAGCACTCACAAAATCTTTGTGCCCTCCTCTTGCACAGGATGAGGATATTCACAAAGTAAGAACCCTGGCTTCCTGCTGAGCCTCTCAATTAAAACTTTTAAACTTCTCAAGTTTAACACAGTGTATCAACCATAACACTGTTTCACCAGCCCTTTTTAAGAAAAATTCTGTGACAGGGTCTCTGTAAGTTGCCCAAGCTGGCCTCAAACTTGCAGTCTGCCTGCCTTAGCTCGCCAGCTAACTGGAATTACAGGTGGGTGCCACCACTGCCAGCTTATCTAGGCATCTTTATTAAATACTATGTCCTGCCTTGGTTTCTGCACATTTAAGACAGTCACAGAGGGACTGGCTGTGTAGCTCAGGGCAAAAGCCTAGCATGTGCGATGCCCTGGGTTCAATCCTTAACACCACAAAAAAGAAAAAGTCACAGAGAAATAAGCGTATGTTTTTTGTTTGTTTTTCTATTTCTGCAACTGGAAGCATATGTTAGTGACAGTTTTAACTGCAGGTAAATTTGGCCTTAGTATAGTTAGACAAAACAGATTTTGGAAACCTTGCCTCTTTAGATTCTTTTTAGACTTTTTCTGTATTGTGTTCTTGTACAAATCAGAGAAGAGGGTTAATTCTTTGTAATGGGGAAAATATAATTTGTTGTGAAATTGTACTGTATTTTTAAATATTTTGAAAGATTATAAACTGGAGAAAAATTAATTTCATATGTTAATATGGTAGAGTTAGCTTGGCAGCTATTAAAATCCTTTTTAAAAATTATAATCTAAAGTGACTGGAAAAGTACAGTGAAACAGTGGATGATTCATGTTAGTAAATTAAAACCATTTTAATTTAAAAAAAAATTCTAAGCAATATGAGACAGACAAGTGTCATAAAATTAGGCCTAGCACAGAGATGAGGAAAGGGAACCTCTAGGGTGATTCATGCATGGCTGCTTTAAGCACAAAACCCAGGCAGTCTAACACCCCACCACCACCCATCTCTGGGTCCATATTCTCTCCAGAAGGCCTTGTTGACCACATCACCCAAGGGCATGGGAATGGCAGGGTTGGAAGCTTCCCTAATTCCTGTTCAGTACTCACTGACTAAGAAAAAATCACCATAGCAACTGGAGAAAAGTAAACAAAGCAAAAATCTCTTCATTGATTTTGAGACAAATCTGATAAGATCTAGTATGTTAACACAATTCTTTCTTCAGTTGAATTGGAATGAAATAATGGTAGAAGATCATACAGTTTTAATTTTATGTAGTTAATATTTACAAAACTTTTTCTAGTGACTGATAATGTCTTTCATTTTATTTTCCTCCAAAATCCTAGTCATCACCTGAAAGGAAGTGCCCACTTTATCAGCAGGAAGCACATTGATCTACTGCACTCATAACAAGAAAGAGTTTAAAGCTATTACTAAACCTGTTTACTTGTGTAGATAATTTAAATTTATTCATAAAAGAACTTTACAAATACTGTTTTCATTTTTGTTTAAAACAAGCTATGAATTATAGAAGTTAAAAATTTCTGATAGTGACCTCCTATATATGTTTTATCTTCAAACTTTTGTTTGTGTTTTTAATAAAATCACACTAACAATCAAACAACCAAATATGATCAGAGGTACAAAATTTAAAAAGTAAATTCCACATTGTCCTACAATTGTTCAAGTTTAGTCACTTCTTTATACTTGGCACTTTCCTAAAATTATAATTTCATAAAGCAACAGCATCAGAAATATGCCAGCTTGAAACAGACTGGGCTGAAATCACTGAGGCTAGTGGGAAAGGGAGAGAGAAATAAGTCAACCAGGACTCCCTTGCACCTTTATCTTAATTCCTTAGGCAATCCCTGAGAAATATCAGTGAATGTTAATAAGAAGCCAAGAAGCCAATGTATAGTAAAAGAAAAAATAAATAAACATCATAAATGATATGCTCATATACTTGGTTAAAATGATTGATATACTAACAGTCTTTCTACAGCTAAAAACTCTTGTCTGTTTTGTAATACCTTAAAATTTTTCCTATTTGCTTCTGCCACGTGGAAAAGCAGATTATGGAGGGTTTGAGGTTGCAAGGAGAAGCTAATGAGGGCTCTTGGGTACAGCAGGAGCGATGTTAACTGGTAACTAAGAGCTCAGAAATTGAGGGACGTCAACCCAAAGAAAGGTGAATTATTCCCTGCAATATTTCACCTCTACTACATCCATAAGAAATATACTAATGTAATTAAAAGGATTTTTAATGAGAAATTTACAAATTAGGAAAGGTATAGAGGTGAAGAAAATGAGCTCTCTAAAGTGGCCAAACTTGGCTAAATTTCTGGGTTGGTGGTATGTTAGTTACTCAATAGTCTAAAAGTATATGTACGCATTGTATAAGAGGATAGTAAATAAACGAAACATATACATCCCACTAAGAAAAAGACTAAAACCAGGTCATTGGTCCTCTCCGAAGACTAAAATAAGGGTAAAGTCCCAAAATTTATAGACACCTGAATGCTTACATTTGCAGACTGACTTTCTAAAGGATTTTACAGGTGTGCATGTCTCTCAGAGAACAGAGAAACAAGCAAAACTGATCATTAGATGAAATCAGAAAAGAAAATCAGGTAATATAAATGTCAAGGAGTGCAAATTTCTCTTGAGAAAAAAAGGAAGACATGAGAAGATAAAAAGGAAAGAAAAAGAACAAAGCCTGGGGATTCTAAGCATGAAGAAAGTTGCTCAAAGCTACAAATTGCACTGTATTGGTTTGAATAGTGTTTCCCCAAATATGTGTCCACCAGAGACCTCAAAATGTGGCTTTACTGAGAAACAGGCTCTTTGCAGATGTAATCAGGTTTACATGAAATCATATTGGATTACAGTGGGACTAAAATCCAAATGAAAGATGTCTTCATTAGAGTAAAATTTGCACCCAGCACACAGGAGAAAGAAAGTCACATAGAAACAAAGGCAGAGATTGTAGTCAAGTATCTACAAGCCATAGAAAACCACAAATTTCAGGCAACTAACAGAAACTAGAAGTTGCAAGGAAGACTCTCCTAGACACTGCTATCAGGTTGGCCCTGTCAATATTTTGAATCTGGATTTATACTTTACAGGACAAAGAGAATGAATTTCTATTGTCTTCAACCACCTAATTTGTGACCTGAGTTAGCATAGTTCTAGGAAATGACTATATCCCTATTCTTTTCCTGATAAACAGGATAGCTCAATTCCCAAGTAGGCTCAAAATGGTAACATCTCTGAATATACCATCTGAAGGAGTGTGAATTTGTAAGCTCTCCTCTCTCTTTTTTGTACTAGTTTCTTCCTCTTGAGGTTTGGATGTTGACTGATCAAGGATATGCTAAGAAAATAGAGAGAATTTCCCACAGACTAAGACCAAGCTAGGGCTAGCATTATATTAAGAGGAAAATAGTAACTCTAAGAACCAAGAGTTAAACCATCATGATTTTTAGCTTTGTGGAGTCAGCGAGGGCTAAGTTTCACCCTCCATACGGACTTCATCCCTGACCCAAACCTTATGATAATCCATTTTATTTGATGACTTTTATGCAGTAATAAATATTAACTAGTAGTCATTCTTTTTAACCAGTAGAGACAACGAAAAGGGCAAAAGAATAAGCCACAACATGAAATGACTGACTTGGATGATAAATACGAGAAGCTCAAAAATCAATATTGTCTATAGTATAATACAACTTAGATTACTATATAGCTTGTCAAGTGAATAATCAAAGTTAAGATGACAATAGCCATCTGAAAATCTCAGAAGTCTTGCATCTAAATATTGAAATTCTTCACCTTAGTACATCACTAAAACACATAAATGCAACGCAGTCATATTTTAGGAATTTTCACATAATATGCATTTCAACTTCTTGCATGAAAAAGGATAAAATCTTTCATTTTAACCCAGAAAGGTATAGCCAATTTCATCATCTCTCATATTGATTAAATATATCCATTTCTATCAAATCTACCCATGTAGTCAAACTCAAGTATTCTCTTTCTCTTTCCCTCTCCTCTTTGTCTCTGTCACTCTTTCTCTCTGTCTCTGTCTCTCTGTCTCTCTCTGTCTCTGTCTCTCTCTCTCGCTCCTAAAATATCTGCTAAGAAAATGAAATGAAGCTGAGGAAAGGGAACTAATCTCCTCTGATATGTTTCACCTAAATTTATTCCTAAAGCTACTAATAGGTTCTTTTTGAAAACTCCCAAGCAGGAAACATGTGGTCCTTATGCAATTTCAATGCTCATCACTTACATTCTATTTAGAAATATTTAGTCTAAAAAGCTGCATTCTTTCCATTTTACTAATTTAGTAGGCACCTCTAGGAGTGAAAATCTCAACTTCTCTTCGTTTGTCGTCTTCCATCCCTACCCTCTCTTCTGCAGGGAGATTACTCCATGCTAGCAAGTGCACAAACATACATCACACCACATTGATGGCAGTGGTGTCCTCTGACCCTCCAGGGGTTTTCTGATTGCCACACGTAGGGCTGCAGGCCTCTTGCCTGATAAAAGCTGCAGGCAGCCAGCCAGCCTAGGTTCCTAGCTAAGGAGAAGCAAAACAGCTAAATTAATCAAATTCTTGGATGCTTCATCCAGTCCCCACCTTATTTGATGAAGTAAAGCCGGTCTCTTTCTGGAGGAATTATCCTTTCCCTCTTCACTGCTACAGCTCTTCACTCTTGTGAGCTAGTCTGTGTAACCAACCTTTGGTAACAGCCTAGATAGTCCCCATGGCTTCTCTCAGATCCATTAGTCCATCAACCATAGGTAGCGAATCCAAAGGAAGAGCACTTTTTAAATGAGTCACAGAACAGACAGGGTGTGGGGTATAGCTCCATAAATAAAACACAAATTCATCCTGCATGAGACCTGGGGTTTACCCTCCCAGAGCAAAAAATAAAAAATCAAAGGATAGACAAAAACAGCTATTCTCGATTAGTCCCTTGGCAGGCCATGTGCTCCCACCCTGCCATGCGTCTCCCTACACTTCACTGCTTCTTCAAGAATGAGCTGTGTAAAGAAGCCCTTAGAAACCAAAGATCATTTACCTAAGAAAGACTAAGTATGTATCTTTAAAAACTTGTTACTCTGAGAATTTAGTTATACCTTTATCTACCATTGGCTCTGAACTTCTTTGCCTCGTGATAGCACGCCATGTTCTTTTTGAGGCGCACTGAGGGAAGAACGGCTTACTTTTAGGCAGAGTGCAGCTACTGGAGGCAAGAGCTTTGGAGGGCAACACCACACGTTCAGTTTGGTGTCCTGATTGCATCGCTTACTGGATTTGAGAGTCTGGACCAGTCCCTGAACTTCTTTAAGATCCCTTCCTCATTTATTCATCCATAACATGGAGGTAATGCTTATTTCAGAATTACTGGGAAGAGACATGAAGTAATGTTTTAAAGCATTCAGTGACTGTCATTCAGTGAATTTAAAACAGTGAATGTAATTATCTTTTAAAAAATAATAACACCACCAATAAGCCAATAAATCAGCTGTCAAATCAATGCACTAAGCAATGAATCATATTTGTATTCACTTGTTATAGTGCAATCTAGTTTATTTTGAGCATACTTAACCTCTTAGGGTAAATTTAAAATTACATTTAGGTGGTAAAATCTATGTTGCCTAAACTTTGAGTAGTCCATATCATGGGAAGGAGAAAAATCAGGGACTATGTATATTAATGTCATTACTTATACACAGAATATCAAATTATTTTATACAGGGGCATTACAATCCTACATCAGAGGCTCATTCTTTGTTTAGTAAGACGATGACTAGTATTAGCTTCTCTAAGTACATAGCAGCATAAAACAAATCCTTGGATATGCAATATTTGAGACAAATATAGTGATATTTAAATATTATAAAAGAGAAAACTCAGGATAAAATTTAGTGTTCTAAGTTGAACTTCATGTTTGTTCTGTGTGCCTTTAGTCATCTGTGGCTGTTACAATATTTGAAACTTTTTTTAAAATGTGTGTGGTTTCTTTTTAAATGTTGTACAAAAAAAAACCCCTGGAATCCCCCGAAAAGTATGCGAAATTGGTAACAGTAATGTTGTCGCTAGGAAACCAGAACACAAATAGAAGGTTCGAGAAAGCCCTTCCTTTTGGCTCAAATCTCAAGGGCTATTCTAAAGTGTGCAATATATGATTTGGAAAGGTCACCTTGACTGGAGGGGTATTTTTTTCCTTCTTGTAACTGTTTCAAATTGGGGCACAGAAAATAGAACTCTAACTTTTTCAAACTGTAACGATAT
This sequence comes from Hydrochoerus hydrochaeris, assembly GCA_004027455.1. Lineage (NCBI taxonomy): Eukaryota > Metazoa > Chordata > Mammalia > Rodentia > Hydrochaeridae > Hydrochoerus > Hydrochoerus hydrochaeris. Next base: position 47,689 of record PVLA01002445.1, read on the forward strand.
GGGGATTGGGATACAAGACTCCTAAAAGGCCCTTGGTAAAGACTCAGAGCCATTAAATGAAGGTCAACTGTGTGTATGTGTATTTACTGTTGTCAAGGAGGGGAAAATGTCAGAGTTTAGCTTTTCCACTCATTCTGAAAGGTCTGCATATGGTTAATGTTGCTTCTGATCACCAGGACTTTGCTGGAAAATCTCTGAAGCCAAGGCAAACAGAGATGAAGGAATTTCTTAATAAGTTATTATTCCAAAGGAGAGTTATTGGTAAACAGATTCTTTTTGTACGACAAGATCTTGTTATGTTTCCCAGGCTTGCTTCTAACTCCTGGGCTCAACCAACCCTCCCACCTGAACCTCCTAAGTAGATGGCACTACAGTGCTACATCACCACTCCCATCTTGGTAAAGAGATTTTTAAAAGTTATTATTATTTATTGAGAACTTCTTTGCAAAAAAAAAAGAACTTCTTTAAAAATTTGCCATAAATACAATTAAGATACACTATCATAATGCAGAAATCTGTGCACTATCATAATGCAGAAATCTGTGCACTATCATAATGCAGAAATCTGTATGTTTCAAATTTCCACTATCCATCTCTAAAAATATTTTTTAAATATCACAAAACAAAAGTCCAAACTATCAAATAGGATAAAAGTGTCATAACAAATAGGACAGTATATAGCATGTATAAACATGAGAGAAGAGAGAAAGCATTATAAAAATACTTTTTAACTTAAACAGAATTAGTGATTTTTAAGAAAACTTCTCTTTTTCTTACATTCTATCCAAACTAAATGGAATATATTTTACAACACACTACAATAATAATAACCATGGGATTCCATGTCTTTACTCATTTGTCTTTACTAAGAGTTTTCTTTCACCTTTGGTAAATTAAAGATACACTCACGGCCATAAAGAAGTTACTTTAAATGCAGACAAGCAGGTGTTTTACTACTTCTCTCTGTGTGACATTATATTTATCACAGTCTGGCAGGAAGTAACACTGTAAAAGCAATTCCATCACTAGCAGAGAGGAAAGTCTCTGCCTAAGATTAGGACCAGACAGCATGATTCACAGCCCAGCCCTGAATGAGTGCTGGAATCTTTGTTGACCACAATTCATAAAATCACTTTCATTGCAAATATACCTCGAGTCTTGTGATGTTTTGTGAGTTTCTTTCTTCTTCTTCTTGTTTTTTTTTTGCTACGTGGAAGCAAGGCTTAGGATTCACCACAAAGAGGATGATTATTCAATAATAAAAAGGTCTTAAAGTAATGTTTGAACATGGAAACCTAAGTAATAAATTGCAGCTTTGAAGAAAAGAGAATGTTGTGACAGTGTGTCACGATTTATCATAGAGCTGGCCACATAGTCCTTGTGTATCTTTGTTGAGGACCCACTGATTCTTTTCTCGCCTTGATCGTCTGCCATCCTGACTCTAACCCTGCACCGCAGCTCATAATTCATGACCCTTAACAGTTCCTTTTGCTCCCCTCTGTCACCATGATCTATGACTTCTCCAATGGTCATCTCCCCCAGTGGCACTTCCTACATCCTGGTTTAAAAACAACAGTGGCTGCCTATTCCTTATTACATTAAACCAAACCCATTCAGCTGAGTTTAAAGCCGTAGAGAACACAGCCCCAGAGGTAGCCTTATGTCCTATTGCCATTATATTATGCTCACCTCTTCCTCTTGCTTTGCTCAAATAATGCCGGCATCATCTACTAATTCTTGTTCTGCATTCTTTGAGGGCTCTAAAACCACACAGTGGTTCTCCCAAAGTCTTATGGCCTCTTTACAAGCCTGATACAAGGAACCTTCCCATTCAGTACTTCTGCCAACTTTCTGCAACTGCTTCCTAATTGGACTGTGCACGCACACAACTTTAAGACAAAGACTACTAGACTAAATAGACTAATATGACTAAAGACTAATGTTACTTCAGATTTTTTCAAAACCCTTATACAATTTGAGAGGTCATTTACAACTCCAGATTCTCTAATACATGATTCCATCTCTTTCTCTGACCCAAGTCTTCATCCAATTTTCATACCTCACGTCACATACTCTAAGTCATGAAAGTAATAAACCAATGACAAGTTAGGAGGAATTCCCCTACGAGACCAACAATAAACAGAAGCCCCTAAAAGCCCATTGCAGAGAGAACTGAGGGAAGCTTGAAGAGAAGCATGACTGACCTAAACTAATACCAAACTAAATGGAATACATTTTACAGCACACTATAATAAACAACCATGGGATGTCATGTTTTCACTCATTTGTCTTTACTGAAAGTTTTCTTTCACACTTGGTTCCTGACCAGAGTTCCAAGGTAAACTTTTAAGAAGCCCTGTGGTACAGTGCTGCATGTCCACAGGCAGCCAAGGAGGGGCTGGCTCACTTGCAAACCACACTGGTCATAGAGGGCTTTGATACTGTTTTTAAAAAGCTCTCCCCAAACCAATTTTGGAAAATGCTTGAGCCTTGAGAAATCTCATTAATGCTAAAAAGAAGATAAAAAGGAGAAACCTCCATTTGAGAGGCTGATGTCATCTATCTTCCCAAGCAAAGGAGACACTTTCCTTTGTGGAAATCAAGGGTGACATCATCTCCTCATCACGTGCCACTTAGCTGGTCCCCACTGAGCTCCCTGCTGCAGTGTTCCCTTTCTTCGCAAATGTCACTCTCTTTGCTTACAAAGCTCCTTGACCTTGTTTGTATGCTAGGTTCCATTGCCAAGTGAAAGAAAGCCTCCGGAGGAGCAGGCAGCAGAGAGGAGGGGTATGCACAGCTGCTGACTGGGAGGCGTCTATTCACACAGCTTGTGGACTGTCCTATCTGTGCTTCAACAGCCTAGGCAGAGGCCCCCAAGGCCGAATTCAGCTCCTAAACAATGCTGTCAATGCTGAATACTGTGAACTGATTAGCCAGGCAGGCAGACTGTGGCCATTCCTTTATTTCCAGGGTGGGACTCTCTTTGAGGGCCGGAATAAAGCCACTGCAGTGTGGCTTCATCTTACTTCTACAGGGCCACTTTGAAAATGGGCCCACAGAGAAAGCCCGTTTGTAGATCTATTTTCTAAAAGTAAATAGAAGAAAAGCACATTTGGTAAACAGATTTATCAGTCACCAAAATGAATGAAGTGTGCAAGGATTCTTCTTCAACAGGAATGCTTAGGAAATGATGTCACTGTAGATTTTGAGGTCTCTGCAAACACTGTTTGTATAGCTCTTGTTACATACACAGCTTGCAAAAGAGCAAGAGAAGGAAGGCCCTGAGATGTGATTTGATTCTGATAAAGGGCCTAGGAGTTTAAAGCTGCTTTCTCTAGCCAGGTAAGAAAATAGCTCAAGGCCAAGTCTGGCTGAGGGTCCTGAGCCCACCACAGTGCAGAGATTCAATTGTTTTGGTTTATTTTTTTTTCCTGAGTGTTTGAACTCACAAACGCATTCAATAATCATTTACTGCGCTTGAAAATTAAGAGGACAGTCATGTGCTGCGTAGTGGGTTTCAGTCATGTCAGGTGGCATTCACCACAGAAACCCCATAAGATTCCACCCCCAACTGATACTGTAGCAGTCTCAATTAGGGCAAATACAATGTAATGTTCCTTCATTATGAAATTGGTTAACAATACATTTCTTAAAACATATTCCCAATGTTAAGTGATGCAGGACTGCAAGTTTAATATTTACTTGTAGTTTGTATTTTATTCTGTAATGAAACCCACATCTCAATCCTTCAGACTCCTCCCCCAAACCCATTTTTTTTATAAAGCATAAAGGATGCACTTAAAGAAAGAGGGTGTGACCCACATGACTACCTATGTCCCTGCATCATGTGACCTGTGGGTTGTGATCATCTCTCAGCTCTCCAACCTCCTTGAGGGCTGCAGCCCATGGACTCCATTCCAACTGCTTTGAACTTGGGTTCCCTGCTTCCTCTGATCACAAGGACCTTCTGTCTGGAATGTTTTCTGTTTCTTGTATTTGCCTATTTACCACCTGTTTATTTTTCAGATTTTTGACCTGTGATCCTATTCTCATGGAAGATTTCTCTGCTTGTCTAGCCCAGGTCAGACATCTTTGTGTATGTTCTGGTGGCACTTATCACAGTTTTGATTGTCTGTTTATTTCTGTATTTACCAGATGACCACTTCTCCCATTATCCTGTAAGCTCTCTGTGAGTAGGAACCATGATGATTGGTCAAGGTTATTTTGTGTCCCCAAACCCAGGAGAGTACCTGGTTCAAAAGAGCTCCTTAATATCCAATGCACAAATGGCTGAATGACAGTTCACAATCTATATCTTCAGTTATCTTCAATGCATAAGCAATGGGGGCACCTTTCCAGTGAAGACCTCCTGTATCCTTGTCTTCTCTGTTGGCTCATCTTCTAAGGCTCTTTCACAGTACAGATATAATTCAGATGCAGAGCATAAACTCTGTGCTCATGGAATTGTATAACTGTAGTCTGTCATAGTTAATTTTACACATCTCTAACTACAGGCAATTTTCTTCCTGAAGACTCTTCCAAAGTATCATTCATATATACACTGTTGGATAGCACAGTTTTAGATTTTCTTTCCAAGTTGTGCTCCCAATTGGCAAAATATTGCATAATTGGCTCCAAGCTCAGCAAGTTTTCAGTAATTGCAGGAAAGTGTAGAAATAGTAAACAGGAAAAAAGAATAGACAGAGAATGTCTTTGACTCCCAAAAGAAGACAGATTCCAAATAGAATTGGTAGAAAAAAATTTTCCAACAAAAACTCAGAGGTTTCACCAGAGGGTTTGGAATGTTGGCTGGAAGAATCCAGTGATACAGTAACCTGGATGTGGTCAATAATGACCATTCAGGTGAGCTCCTTAGGCTGGGCACTATAGGACTAGAACAACCCTTGGGGAGTGGGTGCCCTGAAATAGAAAGATACAACCAGAAAAACCATTGCTCCTAATACTCTCTTTATCCTGACTGCAAGATTGAGTTATTCAGAGCTAATCAACCACAAATCAATTGAATCTTAGGTATGGGAGAACCCAGGCAACAGGTACTCTTCTAAACTCCCAGAAAATTCCAATGGGCATTTTGGGCCAAAGACCATCTCTCAGAGCTTGCAGCCCAAGTCTCCTGGTTAGCACTTCCTAGCTTCCACATTTCTGTCCCCAGTTAAATCTGTTCTTATCCCTTTGGATGCTTGAAGCAATAAGATTGTCTCTTACAGGGTACCCAACTACTACAGTCCTGCTGTGAAGAAAACAAACTATTACAACAATGTGCTCTTTGAGAGAATCAGAAGGATTCTCCAGTCCTTTAGGGATATTGCCTTTCTATTAGTTTTTTTCTCCAGACTTAATACCCATTCTTGCCTTGTTCCTCAAAGTGTAGCGCCATCAACCTCAACTGTGAACTTGTTAGAGTTACAGACTCACAGGTCTCACTCCAAACCTCCTGGATCAGAATCTTTCTCTTTACCAGATTCCAGTGAGGGCCAGGAGTAGAGCTCAGTGCTGGAGCACATGCTTGGCATACAAGAAGTCCTGGGTTTAATCCCTAGTACCTCAAAAGAAAAAAAGAAAAGAAAAGAAGAGACGAGATGAGAAGAGAAAAGAGACCAGTACAGTAGTTCTGTGCATACAAACAACCGAGAAACCCTTCTGCTCTGGAGACTATCCATAGCCCTTGAAAATCCAGGCTATTTTCTGAGATTTTCCTGTCCTTTCTATGGCTCTTCAGGAGGTTTCCTCTAGTTTACTTAGAATGATGTTTGTGGTTCCAGAATACTAGATGTGGACTCTCATTGTTTATACCTAGATTTCCCCTCAAGCCTCATATGCTCCTAAGTAAAGCCTGGGAAGATGACTGGATCATGGGGACATGACAATCATCAGTGGATTAGTGCACTGCTGAGTTTGTAGCTAAATGTGGAGCTGACAAGTGAAGTCTGGTCAGAGGATGTGGGTTACTGAGGTGTGTCCTGGAAGGGTTTATCTCTTGCCTGCTCCTCCCCTTACTCTCTCTGCTTCCTGTCCACCATGCCTGGGAGCTCTCCTCTACCAGGTCCCTATACCATGCCACTCTACCTTGGAGTCAGCTGACTATGCACTGAAACCTGTACAAACTGAGCCAGGATAAACCCTTCCTCCTTTAAACTGTAGGCGTTGGGTATTGTGTCTCTGGGATGAGAAAGTAACTAAGATATAGAGTATAGTACAGAGATGATTCAGTTCAATCCTTTCAATTATCACAGCAGTGAGTGGAGTATTGTAAAGTTAAATCTACATTCCTGATGAGGAGAAAGGTTCAGAGTTTCCACAAAGCTAATTATCATTGCTCATTTTTACCTCAAGAATATTGAGAACCCAACATGTATCTTTCAAAGTATGTATACTTGGTTCTTAGTCCATAACCTCAGACCATCTAACACTGCTCAGTACACACAGATGATACTCAAATTACCATAGTTAGACTTTGAACTTTTTGACTAAAGACATAAAAGTGATAAGCATTTTGACCACAATGGCATTTAGTAAAAACCATACTTTGAATTTTGAATTTCCTGTTCAACACTTTATTATAAAACAGGCTTTACATTAGATGGCTTTTGCCCATCTAATATTGTGAGTTAAAGAAAATGTTTTGAGTGTGTTTAAAGTAGCCCACATTAGCCATTTGTTCATAGAATAGATGTATTAAATGCATTTCTGACTGCTGATATTTTCAATTTACAATGGATTTGTCAGAATATGACCTCACTGTAAATCAATAGGGTTATGGCCTGATAAATAGGGCTATGTGATACAGCAATTTTGTGTGGTGCTGAGATTCGTATGGGTTCACTATAACATCAACAACTCTTAAAGACTCAACTGGCACATCTGTGTGCTCACCATGCTTGGATTATCTCCAGTTTGATAGCAGCATCACAGCTTAGATGACTGTACTTTCTTCCCAAGTTAGAATTGAAGCTCCACTTCTCTTTTCAGTGGACTGAAATATACCAGTAAGCCTTAACGTCTTGGTTGGGTACTGCTGCTATGATACTCCCAAGACTATATATTGGGGGGCCCGAATCAACCTAGGGCAATGACTCATGAACTCCAACCACCAGGGAAAAACAGATGAGATACAGGTTTCTGAGTCTACCTTAAGAGTTTCTGATTCACCTGGTCTGGGGTGGGGCCAAGAGTTTGAATTTTAGCAAGTTCTTGGTGCTGCTGTGGCTGTTTTTGTGAATCACTGCTCTGGGAGCCTCTATCTGTTGACTGGCCCACAGGAGGTAAACCTTGAAGTCTCAGGCCTCTCACTGAAAACAACTTTTCATCTTCAGAGGAGTGATGATCTCCATCTGCTTCCTAAACTACCCATTTCAAGATGGATTCCAATGGGTCCCCTTTGGCAGGTACAATGCGTGTGCCTTGCTTGATGCATTCAGTTTAAATTCTTTGCTCCTGATCTTCTCTCATCCCCACACTTTCCTCATCTCTCTGGCTGATTCCCATTCTTTCTCATTAATGGATCCCTATCACTCTTTCCCTGCATAATGTCAAGGTGAGCCTTGACCCTCATCCTAGTCCCTGGCATCTGCACATCACCCATCCCATTTGGCAGCAAGAAGTGGTCAAACCTGTTTGTTATACCCAGATGTAAGTCTTCATCCTCAGTAATTTTATTCTGCTTTCTTCTTTATCTGAAGCAGTTTATCTATCCATCTATTTAAGCACTTAACCAAATTCTTTCCACTTGGACTCCACCTCCTCTCACCTCCCCTTTTAACCATCTCCCCAGCAGGATTTAACTCTTCACTTTCTACTAATGTCTGAGTAAAATTTCTAAGGCCTAGCACTAAATTTCTTGGTTTCATTATTTGTTTGATTAACTTGGTTGCATTATTTGTTGATGGCACTGTTTCCAAGGATGGAATTAGGAAGGGAACAATTCTTGGACAAATAGCAACTGAAACACAAGTGAGATGGGTGTAAGGTTTACCATGAACCAGCCACTGAATCTGAAATCCTTTCTCTTGGTAGCCAACTCCATCAGTGTGGAAGAGCACTTGAAGTTTGGAGGTTGCGGTACTTCCTGATGGGGGAATATCTGTTCCACAATAGCGCCCAATCCAATCTTGGCCATCATAGAGCTGAAATGAAGGAGAAATGTTCCAATGTAAAAGCATTTCACATGATTTTTCCAAAGAAAAAGCAATATCTATACAAACACTGGTTCAAAGGCGAGTGGTTCATCTGCAGAGAGAAGTTGAATACAGGAGGTTTAACACAAAAATTAAAAATAGGTAACTACAGTGAGAGGGATTTAGAGATGTATCTGATTTCTAAGGCCCATACATTTGGAAACTCAACTACTAATTTCTATATTTTATGTCAGCCTAGCAAGTACAAAATACAATCCAGGTATAGAAAACTAGGAAATGGCTGCTTTCAGATATTGAGACCTAGGAGATGCTCAATAAATAGCAGCTATTATAATTCTGAGAGATAATTTTCAGTTCTATGGCTCTCAATATAATATTATTGCACTTCTTCTTTTTATTTTATTTTTTATTATTTTTATTTTTTTGGTGGTGGTAGAGATTGAACCCAGTACCTCAGATATGCTGGACAGGCACTCCTCCACTGGGCTACTTCCTTGTAACATTAAATTTATAACCAGAAAGCTTGTATGAAGATATTTCATTAGTAAATTGGCAAATTACAGACATGTTTTTCTTTACAGTACAATGTTCTCAGTTGAGATTGCTATTATTTTTACAACTGGTGCCAACAGTGAAAAATGTGTTAGTTTTGTAGTTATCTCAATTTGTGTTACACAGGATACTCTGAAACATCGAGGCTGGGGTGTTTGATTTTTTTCTTTTCTTTTCTTCCTTTCTTACTTTTTTTTTTCATGTTTAGTAGGCATTTATATTTCTTCCTTTGGACTTTTTCTGTTGAGGTCTTTGCTCATTATCTAATGGACACACAAACTTCCTTGATTATTCTCACGGAGAATGTACATATGTGAGAATATACATGAGTTTGCATGTATTCAATAAATTACAAACTGACCAAATTGTTTTTAGTTATAGAACTGTAAAGGTTTAAAACATTGTTTGAAACATACTGATTCGATTATGGAAAATGATAACGCAGTTTTATAAAGTACCTCCTTCCGTGGAGCCTTGGCTAATCCCTATAGTCAGACATGGATTAGTTTTCCTTTGAAATCATTTAGCTCCTCATTTGTACTTCTTTTGTGCAAGTGATCACATCTCCTAGCATTGTGGTTAAGGGCACAGCACCTATGGGCCCTATGGACTGTGAGTTCTTAGAATATTGTCTAGAAACTCTGCCTAGAGCAGAGTTTAATGATGCTAAATCCCCAAGGTCTCTCTAATGAATGAACACCGGGGCTTCCCCCAAATTGTGTTTATTTTAAGGATTTAATCTGCACTAGTACTTGAACCCTGTATAGTTAGACAGACATTAAAATCATACAGTCCTACTTTTCATTTTAGGTAGTAAAGGGGCTAGATCCTTTAGGGCTGATCCCACAGAGGGAAAAAGCAGGTGGGGCCTTGTTCAAGGTTATAATAAATCACAGATTTCTAAGTCTTGGCCTGGCTTGTGGAAATCTGATATCAGCTACCCATTAGGACACCCATGCTCATGAGATGTCAGGGGAGGTCAGTGGAGATGTAAAAGCAAAAGTCCAGAACCCATTATATCATTCGCTTATCCTTCAACACTAAGCCTAAGCTTTTTAAGCAAATGAATAAAGATGAGCTTTATTTTTCAGGGGTGGGACTTCTGCTTCCTTAAAAAAAAATACTGCCTTCAAAAAAATATGTTTCGTATCAGATTTCTAATATTTGACACATTTCACAGAAGTCATAATGAGGGAGCGATAATGACAGAAAGGAAGAAAAGCACTAGAAACAAGAAGGAACAGGAACAAAAGCCCTGCACCACAGGTCTCTGACTGGAGCCTTCTGTGCCTGGCTAGAATGACGGGGTGGAGGAGGTGACTACTAAGGTCTGTGCTCCTAAACACCAGTCACTGAAGGAGAGCTCAGTGTCAGAGATTTTATTAAGTCTGTTCCATGAAGTTCACTTAGGAACCAAATACAAAAATAAACATCCTGTTCCCAAGTAGAGACATAATAAGCAAGAAAACATTCCCCTATCCTGTGTGTGTGTGTGTGTGTGTGTGTGTGAGCGCGTGTGTCCCTGAGAATCCAGCACAGGGCTTCCAGTATGCTAAACCAGTTCTCTACCACTAAGCTACATTTCCAGATCCCTCATTCCTAACTTTGTAGATCAGTGAGTGAAGCTGAAATTATTTCACCTTTATCTAACAAAACTCAAGGTAAGATTTCTCTACAGCCATCATCACCTTAAGCCACTTACAAAGTCCTGGGTATCAAGCTGAGGAGACACACAATATTTTCATCATACACAAGGCCACGAACAATGTAAATAGCCTTTTTCCCCCCTGCTCAGCAAGGTTAAAGGATGTGGAATTGATCAAGGGGGGATTTTTTTTCTCCTTCCTTCCGATGGGATTACTTCATTGAAGGAGAGAGGCTTAGCCCATCCTTTCAGTGGTCTCAAATAACACATTGTGAATGAGATGGGGGAGGTGAGAGGGGGGCACTGATGAATGACAATTAGCTTGCTTTTGCCTTAGGAGGGGAAAGAATAATGCATTGAAATAAACATCAGATAGACATTTCTGAAACTGCTTCAGTGTAATGGCAAATAAATTAATGGATTAATTAGTATAGAACAATGCCTCCATGAGAAAAAAAAAAACCCTCTTACCTTCCATTTTATGCCCTTTTAGCATTTACACTTAATTAAATCAGGGTTTTTCAAAATTTTGTTTATAGTCACACAGATAGCTAACAGCTAACGTCACCTCTCCAGTTGATTCCTGTGTAAATTCACCACACAAAAAGTAACAGTCATTTTTCAAAGTATACAAATACAGGTTACCATGGAAACCAGTTGGTGTCTTGCTGCTTCTGGTTCTGTTTTCAGAGCAGACTGTTAACCACAGAACATTCCAGCTGTGACTCATTGCCACTACCCACAGGCTTGCCAGCATGGACCTGGTAAAAGTACAGTCTCTTCTGCTCTTAAAGAGTGTGAGATCTACTCCGAGTGAACAACAGAACTTCTAACTTAGTTCATTTAAAAGAAACTAGTAGAATCTAAAATTGAAAAGCTGGAGAGTCTCACCTTGAAGATACAGATGTAATTTATGTAAATGTGTTTAGAAAAATGCTTTTAAAACTTAAGATTATGTTTCCATTTTCAAGTCGGCCATTAAATTTATCTTCACATTTGGAAATCTGTACTTTATAAAACCTCCTGTATAATAAAATCTTTTCAGTCATTCTCTTAAAAAGAGACTACTCATTTAGTATTTTTGTGGTTTGAGTCCTCCACCCCATCAGGCAGACCCAAAATATCTGAATAGCTCTTAGAACAAAGAGGAAGGAAATCTCTTGCCTAAGCCACACTCACCAATATCTATAAACTTCCTCTGTGTGAGTTTGACACAAAGAGTTTATTAGATCATTAGTGATTTCAGACTCCAGAGGTAATATGAAATGATCGTGGTGGACTCCTCAATATTAAGATCCCATACAAGATGAAAGTTATAAAACTGTTGACACATAAAGTGTGGTCAGTCAGTGACAGAGATAGTAGAATTTTTTGCCAAGGTTTTGTTTTGTTTTGCTTTGTTTCTAGGTAGGGTCTTACTTTGTTGCCCAAGCTGGGTTCGAACTCCCTGCTAAAGTGATCCTCCCACTTCAGACTCCCTAGTAGCTGGAACAATAGACATGAACACTGCACCTGGTTAGTCTGTGGGTTTTTAGGTATTTAGGAATCACTGGAAGTCAAGCTATAAGTAACTAGGGAACCAGACCCATCTAACTGCATGTCAACCTGTTTACTCCATAGGAGTCAACTTTACAAACTAAAAACAAAACAAAACTCTTAAGTGTCTTTTTGTTGCTTAAATTATTTCATAACTTTGAACATTTGTAACTATAATGAATAAGAGTTATAATTAAATTGTCTCATATATATGAGCAGGAGATATATAGATTGACTTTTCTAAGCTTACTTTAGAATTACAATGAGTGACAACAAATAAAACTCAGCCTTTTCCATTTCAGATTGTCACCTAATTCATACCTTTTCTAATTTTTTCTCATTTCCTACGTATTTTTGGAAATTCCTTTTTTCAATAGTAAAAGATTAATTTTAAGACTTAAATGTAATCTATATAGAGGAAGCAAAGCAAGAATTTATTTTTAATGATACCCTAAAATACTAGAAACTTCTGAGAAAAAAATTTGTGTACTGACAAAAAAATCTTTGAAATTTTCAAAGAAAATTTGATTCTTTAAATATATGTGACATAATTTATCAGTTACAAGGAAGAATTTCAGGCCTAGAGGAAATTCCCCATTTTCATAGAGATAAAAATTCTAGTCAGTGTTAAGAAGCTCCTTAAGCTTGTGTTGATGAGTTCCTAGAAAGCTTTTTTGAAGTCAGCATTACTGATAAAAGACTGAACCTCAAATAGAAGCCAGAACGTCATTTTCTCATAAGGACACAGTAGTTGGGCTCCAGTTTCACAGTGTAGCTCTAAACTTTTCATTGAACAGAGTCCTGTGAAAATTACTTCACTTTTCTAAGCTGAACTGTCTTTGTAAAGCTGGTATCACAGCACTACTTACCTCACAAGGGTTTGATAGATGACACAAACTACGTAACAGGGTTAGTATGAGGCCTAGTGTGTAGGATGCACTCATAATGGTAATCTAACTTTTGGTGACAGACAAAGGGAACCAACAATTTTCCAAAGAAACCACCTCAAAATAGCCATGAGAAAAGATATACGAGAATATGGAGAACTGAGGCTGACTCATTTAAACATTTCAGAGAAACAATTACTAGCAAGGCAGACATATGAGGGAGCAATGAATCACGGGAAAAGTTGGGTAGCCCTTCCAGTGTGTTGCTATGGTGACCAGATGTGTGGAGTAGGAGGGAGGCCATCTCTGACATTCAATGCAAATCACCCTGTGTGTGGGGAAAGTAAGTGTGGAGTGTATGTTGGGGTCTAGGGGAAGATGGTGGATCACAGCAGGGGCAGGTAGCCGGGAAAATGAGAAATCAAAAGCTGTCAAGGTTGCCAGGGGCAGTGAATAAACAAGATCCACCAACTAGTAAGAAATGTGGCCAAGGTGCAAAGTGAAAAGTGATTTGTCCTGGTGCAGTCTCCTCTCCCCTTGCTCTTCCCATGCTAAAATTGTGGGAACTGAAGAATTCTTGGAATATCTGTTCAGCTTTTCCTCTGTCCAAGAAATAGTAACAGCAGGATCTGTGGAGCTAAGCTGACTCATGAGAGGTTTTTTTCTGTGTTTGTTTGTTTATTTTTGTTTTGTTTGTTTTTATCTTTTTTTATCTTTAATCTCCTGTAGCACTGGGGATTCATCCCAGTGCTTTCCTAGCACAGTACTCGCCACTGAGCTGCATTCCACCACTCCGGTGTCATTACTAAGTGTGCTGTTGTTGAAGTTTATGCACACAACTTAATAAACTTGGAATGTTTAGAGTTCACTTGAAATTTTAAGGGCTTTGAAATGTTCCTGTAACAGCTGCAGAAATTGTTAAACATGAATCACAGTGTGGATAAGAAGAAAGTCTTAGAGGAGTAAATATATTTTTGAAAAAGGTAGAGGCAAAATTATGCAGATATTGAAGAGGAAGGCTTATAGGCAGTGTGACAACCCAAGGGCATTCTATGGTGGCTCTCTGGAGCCTAGGTCCCCTTCCCACAGCTGAACAAAGGTCCCTCACCATGCACACTGCAACTGGCTTACATGCCTCTTCCCTGTCACAGGAAAAGTCACACTGCCATGTGCTTACAGGGTGGGGCAGGAAATGTGAAATACTCATCTAAAATAAAGAACTTCTCATAATGCTGGCCTTGCATGACTGTAAGAAACCTGCAAAAAAACCACATTCAAGTTACTGGGTGTCTACGTCTGAGCAGACCATACAGTCATCCTTCTGCATGGTGGCTAGCTGTTATCCTGTCTTACTAATGCACTGACATTTTTATTTCTGCTCTATATTACTTATATTAGATGCCATGAAGACTGATTTTGTTTTCATTTTAAAAATTACCTCCTGATGGCAAATGTTTGTCAAAGATGGAATGTAGCTGTGAAAATATTTGTCTCAGAGTTGTTTACAATAGTCAAAATCTGAAAGATTCTGAATGTTCCACAGTAGGGACTAGTAACGTATTCTGATAATGGAACATGGGGTGTTGAAAACATGCTCCCTAACAAACAAATGAGGAAATATCTATGAGCTATTGCTAGGTAGAAAAAAAAGCCATTATAGGATAGTATACACAGAATATTCTCCTTTGAATATTAAAATAAATGTATAAGGAAAAATAACAGTAAGTCATAATAAACATGTTAGTAGTAGTAATGCTATTTATATTCTTTCTAGTTTTTTCTTGTTTCCTGTGTACTCCTTTCTAACCAAATAAATCTATTTTTAAGTATCATCTTTGAGGACCTATTGACTTAATAATATAAATATGTACTGATCATGCTTTTCCAATCTTAACATTTCATACCCTTTGAAGTTTCCAGAACTCAGCTGACCTACTAAAAGTATTAGATTGCCTGTCTCCATAATCTCTTTTATGTAGCTCAGGATCATGCATAAACCGTAATTCACTACAGCGTTATTACATAAGATGACCTATTACAGCACTAATTATAAATCATTTTGTCCTTAATGTTTTCTTTTTTATTGTAGCTAGCTTTTCAAAAACTGTTAGGCTAATCTTTTATCAAAAATAATTTCTGTAGACATTCGGAGACTAAAGACCTGCTAGAAATATAAGTTTTGATGGTCATTGATAGAGAAGTGCCTAACTCCCTCTCCAGTGGTAAATGAAACATTTTGAAAGCCAGAAGCTGTGTCTAGTGGAGACATACATGTTAAACTCTACCCCTCTGGGGGCCACGGATATATCTCAGTGGTACAAATGCCTGCCACCCTCCCCTGCCAACTGTCCTAGCACAGTGAGACACTCAAGATTTTATTATTGTCATTCTGTTCCCTGAGAGAGCCTCATCGCCTGCTGAGATGGACTCTGGGGACCCAGAATAAGCTGGCTTAGAAAGCAAGAATTCTTGAACCTTGAGCTAAAGATAGGAAAGACCTAAAGTTCCATAATCTAGGGTCTTCCCCAATTCAGCAAGAGAAGCATGCAGTGTAAATAATAATAAATAAATACCAGTACACAAACTGAAAGGTAAAGATGTAATTTTAGAATAAAGTTCTAAACTGGGTGCAATCATACACATTTGTAATTCCAGCACTTGAGAGGCTGAGGCAGGAGGAAGTTTTAGTCTTGCTTAGGCAATTTAACAAGACCCTGGCTCAAAATAAAGAACAAAAAGGGCTGGAAATATAGCTCAGTACCCAGTATCCACCCCCAAAAAAATTCTATGAAGTTGGAAGCCTTTGTTATTTTAAAAACACAGAAAATTTAACCCAAATCCACCACTGTGATTACCAATATTTAAAACTCAGCATTGTAATCAATGCATTCTTAAGTATGCCAGCATCTGTTGAGAGAGTGAAAGAGACCTTACATGCATTTGCTGCCCAGTTTGAGGGGGAAAGTCATGGGAGGACGACCAGGATAGAAGTGCAGACAGAACAACGTCAAGTTTAGAGCACCTGCAGCAGTTTTACTAGTTCATAGGGTGGAAATGGTGGTAGGTTTGCTCAGTTTTCATACTGAGCTTGATCATTAATTTGAAAAAATACTGAGAGCAGAGTTTTTGTTTCACATTCCAAAGCAAAAGTTCCCTTTGGAAGGCTGCCTTTGCCTAATTAACTGCAGCAAACTA
Organism: Hydrochoerus hydrochaeris; assembly: GCA_004027455.1. Classification (NCBI taxonomy): domain Eukaryota; kingdom Metazoa; phylum Chordata; class Mammalia; order Rodentia; family Hydrochaeridae; genus Hydrochoerus; species Hydrochoerus hydrochaeris. The sequence continues at coordinate 63,660 of PVLA01002445.1, forward strand.
ATGTAGTCATATGAAAACTCTTCATGGTTTGGGTGGTCAGAAAAGATCGGTTTTTTGTTTGTTTGTTTGTTCTGAAACAGGAAGAGATTTTGATCACAGTGAAATAACATTTCTCCTTTGAATTTTTTTGTAATAAAAGAGAATCTTATTTCACTCAGGTAACTTTGGAGCCCAAATTTCTCATAAAATTCTTCTTGTACACTTAACACTACACAGAGTTTGTCTTAATTAACTAATGTTCACACCTCTCATGACCCTTCTTTTGAACACAAATCATTCTAGTACCATATCGGACTCCTGTGCAAAATCAAGACACAAACTGAATTGTTTGATTTTTGGTTGCCACTCTTTATGCACAGTTGTGAACAGTAGACTTTTAGTGGCCTTTCTCTGAGCGCTAAGCCAGGTGCCGAAGGACTAGAAGCTAACTCTGATAGACAATAGGAAATATGACAAATCTGACCCAGAAGTGTTGAAAGTAGAGCCACGAGGATAAATGTGAGCTGAGAGGCACTGCTGCTAAGACATAAAATCCCTCTGGTTTCTCTGCATTTCTCCAGGTGGCAGATTTTAACTGCCACATTTCCTGGATTCAGACTGAGAACTCCTATGACTTTTGTAAGAAAACTGGGAATTAGGGGATGGGAACTCTGCCTTCCACACCAGACCACTTTTGTTAGTCTGTGTTCATCACAATTGGGAAAGCTGTTTTGGAAGTCATAGGTTTTTATTTATTGCAAAATCCTCTAGAGAGCAACAACAGTGAAAACCATGCAATCATTTTTAAGTTAAAATAGTAATAGATAATATTTATGAGCACTTATTTGTCTTGGGCATTATTCTTTGTTAAAATTCCTAGCAACTTTATAATGCAAGCAATGTTGCTATTTCCACTGAGAGTGAGTTCTGGAAACCGTACGTTTAGTAAAGCTTTTTGAGGTTTAGTAATCCTTTTAGTACTCACTATACACCTAAGTAGTCTTCGACTTATGATCCTCCTGCCTCAGCCTCCCCAGTAACTAAGATTATATGTGCACACTACCGTGAATTCAATATTTTGAAAAGCATCAACTACTTAAGAAAAATACTTCTAGTTTCTTCACTGATTTAAAAAAAAAAAGAATGGTTAAAATATAACAAAAAGTCCTATTCTTTGTAATGAACAATAGAAATCACAAAAATAATTTTTGAAGTTACAGTAAAAATACCTAAAATTTTTGTTAGTCAATAGGATCAATATTTTCTTCATTGAGCTGAACAGAGAACCCAGTAAAATAAGTGGATTAAAACATAACTTTTTCCTTTTTTTTTTTTTTTTTTAAACTGTGGATTAACCCAGGGTCTAGTTCTGTGTTTAAGGCTGGCCTTAAACCTGCAAACCCCCTGCCTGGGTACCTGGAATTAAAGGCATGCACCATCATGCCTGGCTAAAATCTTGATTTTGTTATTTATCATTTGTCCTTTGTAGAAAGTGTCAAAATGCATTACAGAAACAGGCCACATACAAAAAGTGAGAAGACAGTTAAATATGTTGTGAATGGAACCATAATTATATCTAAATCTAGAGAACAGAATGCTCTCTTTCAATGTCTTTATATTTAATGGAAGGTCTTCTCTTACATCAGTATTAGTGTAAATAATGGCAGCAAACACTCTAATGTATTTGCTATGTGCCAAGCTTTGTTCTGGTTCTTTACATATATTAGCTCATTTACTTCAATTGTCCTGTTTTATAGATGTGTTTTATAGATGGGGAAAGTGAGTCACAGAGCTCATAAATTATGGAGCCTGGGCTTAAACCCAGGCTGACTGGCCCCAGAATTTCCTTCTACATCAATATGCTACTGAGCAGGTATGCAGATGACAGAACAAGATGATATATTCTGTTAAAAGCCTGGGTGTTGTAATTCATTCTCTGCCAAGGAGTCAGACTAGAGAAACACTAAATCTTTATACTTAGCATTCTACTGCATTCAGATAGAAGAATCTGGTTTAAACAGTTCTGGACCTGGTGATAACCTAACCTCCAAAACAGAGTGGTCTCTAGCTCTGTTATCCATGCTGAGCTATAAAGGTTCATGAAACCAATACATCTGGAAACTGAGCACTTGTTACGATGTCATATGACCAGGAGCGACAGATACTGCAAACCCAAACATCTGTTTATGCCTCTCTTATTACAGATAATGTGTTTAAAAGGACAGAAGAAATCCTCCTTGAAACAGACTCATAGAAGAACAAAAAAGTCTATGTCCTACCAAATGGCAAACACATCAAGTAAAGGAACTGGGAGAGAGAGAACTGCCTGTGAACCCCAGAAGGTCGGCCACTCCTGGTTTACAGGGCACAAGGAGTGGAGATGGCATTTGCAGGAAACAGAAATTGTTCTAGCGGGGCAACAACTTCCTGAAATGTCTGAGGAAGAATCTGAGTTGCCAAGTAGCAGTTCATAAGCTCTCTTAGAAGCAGTATGGGGAAAGTGATAAATATTCTATGCATACTCAAAATATTCCAGGTATGCATATTATCTTATTTTGTCCAATAACTTCTCTATGAGTAAGTGTGCTTATTACCCCCATGTTACACACAAAGTAACCAAGGCAGCAAGAAACTGGACTCCTCGCCTAGCTTGAGAGGAGAAGCCCAGCTCTGAGCCCAGGTGGACTACGTGGCAACACATGTCACACGGCCCTGAGCACAGACACCCCAACCTCTATCTCCTCCTGCCAGTGCACCCCTGAAGTGCTGCTACTCATCTCAGTCCTCCCATGTGTAAAATGAACATAAAAATGTCAATTACTGGGGCATTGCTAGATAGATAATGACATCTGCCAATGTGTCTACAATAATGGCCAGCACATGGGAGACACTTAATTAATGGGAACAATATGGCAATTCTCAAAATAAACTTCTTGGAAATGAAGAACTTTTCCAATGCCTCACGAACTTTAAAATTATGCTTACTTATGAGCATTAAAATGGAATAAACTTGGAAAATACATCCAGTATAATGTTCCCCTGAGAATGTTCTATGGAATACAAATGACAAGTAGGTGTTAGTTACTTATATTCTGGAAGAAGATGAATCTATCTAGAAACTCACCTTGGGTGCTTCCTTCCAGGGGAGACCTACGCTGTGTCCTGGCTGTCCCTGCAGGCAGCTGACGAGGCTGGTCCTAGTGTCTTCCCTTCCTTCACTGTGTGACCCTATCCAGGCAGTCGTTCATCTCTGCCAATTTCATCTCTGTCAGTTTTATCTTTCAAGTTCTTCAACTAACTTCTCCACAACAATGGTGAAGGCCATGTCTCTCTCACTTAGTCTATATCCGGTAATCTCCTTCCTGATCTCCATGGTTATTTTACCTCTCTCCAATTTATTCTGATAGCCAGAGTTGTTGTTTTTAGAAATGACAATTTGATCATGATATTTGCTTGATCATACCCTCGAGAGACTTCTTGTTACCGAGACAGGTTGCTGATATTCTTAATGGGCCCACAGGGCTCTGCTTGTCCAAGGCCCCCAGGCCCTGGGAGCTCCACTCTGGTCTTCAGTTAAGTCCCCTAAGACTATTTTCCACAGTGAATTCACAAGCTTCCTGATACCATCATGCATCTGCTTCCTCAGGGATTCCTTTCTCTGACCCACTGATGTGGTTGGTCACCAGTCATGGTCTTTAAAGTACCCTTAGCTTTCCCTTTAACACTTAACACAGTCTATGGGTGCATCTTATTTTATGACAAATAAATTGATATCTGTATCCTCCCTGATGAGGGAAAAGCTGATGATAAACAGTTACATTTCCATAACCTAGGTATCTAAAATATATTCTACTGACTCAACAAGTGAATGGAAAATGGGTACAGAGAGTGAAAGTCCTAGAACACACCACAAACAAAACAAAATAAAGACCGCTATTTTAATGCATAATTCAGCATTTTCAAATGTACTAAAACAGAAGTCTCTACTGGCAAGTCATCTATCGACACTTGTGGCAGATACAGCTATGCCAGTCACCTAAGTTGACATTCTTTGGGCATATTTGGCATGTCTGCAAATATTTCCTGCCATCTGATTCTTTCATACCTTTCTATAACATCCTTTTCCCATTTAAGGCAGGCTCCAGTCCTCTTGACGTCAGTGACTTCCGCCAAATGCATTTCCCTGCAACCTTTTATGTATTTCATCTCTTGCCATATCCTTACTGATGTCATCCTGTTTGCCAGATGTTTGCAGTATTATTTGTTACACATCCATATCCTCCTTCCAATTGCAAAATAATTCCTTTTGAATGAAGAAATGGACAAAGTGTTCCCAAATCTTTCAGTTCGAGGCCCATCTTTCCAGGACCATAGCCTGAGCAACATTTTTTATACCCCAAGAGTGAAATGCTGGCCCCATGTGACGTAATTAGTTGAGGGAATGCTAGCTCTTGCTATGGAGAACTAATAAATTTGTTGATGCTTAGTGCAACCAAGTTTATTTTAAAATCACACTGGAGACAAATGCAGGTATTCCTGGCCTTTCACATAGTAATTCATAAGCCCAGACAACATGTGGTCATGTAGTCACAGCTGGAGTAGCCATGTCAAAGATCAAATTGCAAGATAGCAAAAACTCAGAGGGAGCAGAAAGAGAGAGAGACAGACACACACACACACACACAGAGAGAGAGAGAGAGAGAGAGAGAGAGAGAGAGAGAGAGAGAGAGAGAGAGAGAGAGATGCTTGGGAATGGTCAGAGAGAAGGAACAAATCCTTAAAGGAGAAACACTAGGGAGGGCCTCTACCTGCCTTGGTTTTGGCCTTTTCCTAGCTTCTCGACCTCTCCTGTGTGTCTTGAGGTACCGTACTCTCCATGCAGTAACCCAAGCATTAATCCTTTTCACAAGGCTCAAGTTGAGTGTGTTTAAGTCCCTGCAATCAGAAGCATTAACCAGACCAAGGAAAATGAGGAGGGCTTCTAATGATCTACAACTCCTAAAATGTGGAAAAGATTTGTTGTGGAATCTCACAGATGAGTATAGTGGCAGTGACTTTTGAAAAAAATTCCAAATCAGAAACCAAAAATAATTTCCAACATGTATAAAGAAAAATGTGATTGTAATAATGACTACTCACTTAATGATGAAATTACGCTAAAATGATATAAATTTCTCTCTGTGAGAGTGTCACTAAGCAGTAGATCTTAGGCACCCTCAGACCCTCCTGATCTCAGCAAGGGTAACAATAGTAAGTGTCCATGGCATGTCATGACCAAGAGCAGGAGCTCAGAGCCACAGTGGTTTGATATATAGCCTGGCTTTGTCACTGACAATCTTTGTAACCATGGACAACTGATACCTTCCTAACTTTTCTCAACTTTGAATGAGAATACTATATTCTCCTTTTCAGTTGCTATAAGAATTACCTAGAAAATAATACAGATTCAATAAACACTTGCCAGTGTTATTACCTAGTTGTTTAAATAATGCTAGCTCCAAAGCATTCAATAGCAGATCCATTTTAACAACAGAAATCAATTGCTTTAGTGTTTGAAAGATGTGCCATCTTGTGTGATATTTTTGTTCATTATTTTCTGTGCAAGTCATGATTCTCTAAAACACAATGAATGAGGTTTTGGGGGACCAGGTATGATGCAATTTCTCAATGTTAAATATAATTTGCTAGGAATACTATCCTTTTAGATTTTCAAACTATAAGTTAAGGCTATGAAACCATAACATTCATGCAAAAGTGGCCTAGAGATTACAGATCTCCATATAGGTCAATATTAAAACTTGATTAACAATAGCCCCATTTAACTTCAACCTATAACATCAGAAGTACTTGAACCAGATAATGTAAAACCAATTCATTTGGCCCTGACCAGTCATGGTAGTGTTCCATCCTGTTTCAGAAGGTCATATTTTAGGAGGCATAGACATACAAAAGAACATATAGAAGAACATCTCTCATGAAAGCTTGTCACATACAGAACACTGACGGAAATGAAGGATGGTGGCTAGTGAAGACAAGCCATGACTTACCCTGGAGGGGAATGAGAGAAAAGCAGCCATGATTAACTGGTTTGCTTCAGTGGACTCTGTCTAGGCTCACCCCTCCCACCTCACACCTCTTCACTCCCTGCTCTGGCCACTTCACTAACACTCCTCACAAACACACACATCTCAGAGGGACGCTTCTCAACCCTGATCTCCCTTGACCATTTGAGAGCATTTCAGTGTGTTTATCACTGTCCCCTTCCAATAGAATCCCTTCTTTTGGTTTCCATAACACAGTCATCTCTTAGTGTTTCTCCTTTCTCTCTTCACACTGTACATGCTCCATGTTGATCTAGCTAGCATCTGCCATGGGCTTTCTATGCTGATGTCTCATAAATCTAGTAACTGTTTATATATTCAGCCATCTATTAGAAATATGCTCTTCCTCATGGAGACTCAGGCTCAAAGTAAAAATGAAAAAGTAAAATCAAATTATAAAAGATAGATAGAATCCTTAAGGTTAATATCCCCATAATTACATGGATAATATGGTTTTATTCCTTTAAGAAGTAACTCTTAATCCTTTAAAAAAATGATCCTTCCTCCAACTGAATATTTTATATCCAAACTGGATACATTTTATTTTGCCCAGAGAACAAAAACATTAAAGGTTAGATTTGCTTCCCAAAGGGATCCTTACCAGGCCACACCTCTCAGCAAGGTTAGGCAATCTGACTAGTATCTAATCAAATCTTTTTATAATTTCAGTTTTATTAATTCAAAATAATTAAATTCTGGCTCCAGTAATAGCCACTCAGTTGGAACTTGGTTAAGTCACTTGAAAAAAAGAACTTCAGTTTTTAAAATAATAGAAACCTGATTTTTGTGCTTGTGTCTTTTCTCCTCGAAAGTGGTTATTTATGCTTTTAAAATTTCCATCTAGATCAGCCACTCTAGCTATTGCTCTTGTCTTTCCTCTTGGCTTACAAAGATGGAAAAAATCTCCTTTCGGCAACTATGTCATTCTTTGGAAAGATTTTCTGGACTTCTGGTTCTTATTTTATATTTTTTCTTGTTTTCACCATCAATGCTGCAGAAGAGAAATGGCATGCCTGTAACATGACAGACACATCATCCATAGAAGTCGCAAATGAACTGCTCTGCAGTTGCTGGAACAAGTATTTCTATTTGAGTTTTCAAACACCTCCAAAAGTTACTCAATGTGCACTTTTTGTTTCAGTCTGTATTTTTAAGAAGCCCACAGTGTAATAGTGCAAGAGGACAGGCACAACTGGTAAATATAGAAACAATGAACAGAAGTGTTTGTACTGTGAACAAAGGTCTTTGAAAGTAACTTTCTGTCCTTTTCTAAAAGAGAAGTATGGAAAATACATTCTAATATCATTGGAGAGGTACTTGTCAAATCAGAAAATATTTCTAGTGAAAATATCATACATAGATTCAAAAAAGTATTAACAATATAGATGAAATCAAGACGATATAAAATTCAAGAAATGATATGTTAATGTTGAAAAATAAATGTTAAATCTATGTAAATAGTTTGAATAAAATTGTTTTTAAAAGTAAAAAACAGAAATTATTATACATAAATTAATGTTTATGTAATATGAAATTTTATATTTTAATTGATATTACTGTATTATTCTAAGTGAAATAGAGAGTTGCCTAACTTTTCAATCTTTAGAAAAGTTATATATTTGCAAGTTAGTGACAATGCTTTATTAAATAAAAATTTTTATAATAGCAATAGCAGATTTCCTCAAAGTCTAGGTTGTCTAATAGCCAAATACCTTTTATTGTATAGCATTTCATACAGAGTTGAATAAATATTTCTGTGATCATTTTTATAATGAGTAGAAAATTACATTTTACCAAAAGAAAACTGAACTGAAATGAACCTAATTTTAAAATAAAAATGAAAATCAAAAACATAATACTGAATACCAAGCAAACTAGGTATTCTATAAATCCAAGGTACTCAAACACCCTCTATCTCTTACTTATAGAAAACAAACTTTAAAAACAACCCACAAAATATGGAGATTATCTCTCCACTTGTGGGTAATTTAAATAATAAACAGTCAATCATAACTTACAATGGAACTGAAAACTATAGATACTTCCTTCCTACACACAGTTTACTAGCTTAAATACCCTGAATATTAAAATGATACAGTGAAAGAGACATGAAATATACCTGTTCAAATGCTGTGGGTAGTTGATGTATTATAAACATAAAGGCAGGATCTATAGAGATTTGATTCTGAAAATCAAATGAGTTCTAGTTTGATTTGTCCAGTCGATCTGAAAATACAGTGAGTATTGAGCTCCAGAATTCCTACCTCTAAATAATCTGTGGAACAGTTAGTGTGATGTTCCAAATCAAATGCTGCAAAGGTGTAGTTCACAGTGTTGCCTTTTGCTGCTTGGATGGTCCAGTTGCAACGCTGATCTTTAGAATATGGATTTGGATAATTTATGCTCTCCAGGATGCCATGGGTTTGATTAACTAGTACCACATTCTCACATGCTGAAAAATTAACAATGATTGTTAAGAATCACAATCATATCTTTATCTGTCTATCTATTTATTTGTATATATATAATAATAATCTCACACTCCAAAATGAGTTTTAGATTCTCCTTTAAGAAAACATCTAGAATAAAAAAAATATAAACATATTTATTTAGTGTAGCAATTTTATAGTGAGTCTCCACTCAGAATAAATGTGAAACAATTATGTGACTTCAAACTGTAAAGTGCCATGAAAAACTGAATAGTTGTGTTAAAACAGGGATCCAATTCCCATGAATTTGTGGATAACAGAGAAACTTGGCTCTATTCAGAGAGCAGTCTGATTTTTTTTTTTAATGAAGTGTATTAAACATTCTGGGCTTCTGTTACCGTAATTTTAACATTTGAAAGAGAAAAAAAATCTCTGAGGTTTGAATTCCACAGTTTGAAAAATACAAGTCCTATGTGAATGCTAAAAATAAATGACAACATGGTTTTCTTAACATTCAAATATTTGCATGAAATTCACCACAATGGCTCTGTTATTCCTCTAGTTACTCATCAGGAAGTACCAAAAGAATAGAAGAAGCTTCAAAGATTTAAAGTAGAAATGGAAGTCTTTAATTTTGAAGAAAACGTTTTCAATCCAGTGGTGGCATTTTCTTGATTTGATCTTCCAGAAAACCATACTAGGCCCCTTTAGCTATATGTCTATTGTCAAATTCAGCCAATCCTAATGACTTAGGCAAGGTCTGTATGAGCCTTTTGTCAAGTTTTTCCATATTGTCTTTATGATGTGCAATGAAAGAGAATGGAAAAATAACATTACATTGAAATAGTTGTCTCTGAAAAATGTAGTCCTGGTACACATATTTCTGTAACAGAATTTTCCGAAAAATGTCTACAACACCACTGATAAACTTTCGTTTGGATAAGTAGGCATATCCACTAGGTCACAGTATTTTCCATTAAGGCTTTCTAAAGAATAGTTTTCTTCAGATAAGCTAAAGATTTGGGCAAAATGGAACAATAAATTATATGGTCTGGTCCTGGTTCTCACAAATTACATAATTTACAAACTTTTGATTTTTAAATTGCAAATTTTAGAGAAAATTAGGCAAGTTAGCTCTGATTTTACCTTTAAGGATCAGTAATTTACTCCTTCAGTATTATGGAAGACAGAAAAAAAAACATTACAAGAATAAGGAGAGGGCTGGGGATTTAGCTCAGTGGCATAAGCGCCTGCCTTGCAAGTACGTGGTCATGAGTTCAATCCCTAGTACCAATTTTAAAAAAAATAATGAGAGACCCTTTAAAAAGCAATCTTACTGTAATCAAAAAGCAAATTAGCAAAATGATAAAAATTTAAAAAGTGATTTAACTTAAAACCAAACAAGCATCCCTAATACAATTTGAAAATGCTTTTTTATGTACATGATAATGATGACTTCCTGAAGAAGAAAGCTACCAGTTAAAACACAGTATTCAGCTGGGTGTGATGGCACATGCCAGTAATCCCAGCAATCGGAAGGCTGAGGGCATCAGGATTATTGCAAGTTTGAGACCAGCCTGGGCTACAAAGTGAGCTTAAGCCAGCCTGCACTGCATAGCAAGACCCTGTTTCAGAAAGACAAAAAACAAATAAACAAACAAACAACAACACACCCACACAGTATTCAAAATTATTTAGAATTCAGCCTCTCAAAGATAAGTGGATGTGAATCTGCATATTCAAGTATAATCAAGACTAAACATTAGTACTCTTTCAACTAATTCAAGGATAATGTGCATTTGGAATGTGAATTTGTGACTTTCAATTCTGTTTAGATAATTGTGTAAAAATTTTGGATAAATTTAAATATAGTGAGGTAAGCAGTTAAGTTTTCAAAAATAAATAAAATGTTTATTAAAAAATATAAGGTCAAAGAGACCTTGTTTTTATGAATATTTATTTTGAAACTAACTTCAAAGACTATTTCATTCTAAAGGCAGAAGACAGGTTTTGCAATCATTTAACTTACCTGTCCTGTTTTTAGAGAAGAAATTTGGAAAGCTAGAGAAGAAAAGTGACCTTCTCAGTAATTAGGGACCAGGACCCAAGACCTTTTTATTTGATGCTCCTTGACATTTGCTACTTGCATTATCACAGGGAAAGATTTTTAAATGGTCCAGAACTTTCCACAGTAAAGAAGGTACCTATTGCACATAACTCACAAGGAGCACAATTTCTGTTAAAAAAAAAAACAACTGAGATACTTTTTAAGGTAGAAGAAAAGACCTAAGATGGGAGACCATTTTGTGCAATGAAATCATGTCCAAATGGGAGATCTTAATGTGTGATACAGATTTTAATAAACTCTTGATCATTCAACTCTTATACTGATCTTCAACTGGGTTACAATATCTCAGCATATTACTCTTCTAAGTTTCTACAATTTGCCAGAAGCTTTAGTAAGATGAGATTAAGTTTAATGCATACACATTTCTCCTGCAAGTGAAGTTAAATTTTTCACATAAGAAACTAAGATTAATTTCAATATCTCAAAATGATGGATTATACTCATCTCAGTTTGTTTCACAAGCAGTCTGCAGGCCCTCTCTAGGCATTGAACTGCCAGAGTACATACTTACTCTGTGAGTACTGGACCTTAAAGCCACCTCCTTGCTGACCTTCATCAGTCCTCAGTTTCAATAGCATACTGTCTCCACTAGAACGGATGAGAGGTGGCTTCTCATCCCCACACAACTTGGTGAGCAGATGAGAACTGGTACTTGAACCATCATATACCTTTAACAAAACATTTTACATATCAGATGGCTGTGGTTATAAATGTTATCTAAAAGATTTGGAGGAAAGAAGTGGAGAAGATATAGGTACATAACAAAAACAGTCCTGGAATAAAATATCTTTAAAAATTATACTTAAGTTTCTGTAAACTCAGGCCATAAACTCAGACATTTCAGCCACAAATGTGTATGGTAGTAAGTATGTAAACTAGGTTGAAGTCTGAACATTGAAAGTGAAAGTCTAAAATATATCTTGAGTCCATGGTTGATAGCAATTGTCCTCCTTTCTTTTTGATTCCATGGTTTATAATTAGTGAAACTTTAATTCATTTCAGTATACCATATATATATATATATATATATATATATATATATACACATATGTTATGTATATACTATGTATATTCTATGACAATTATGAATTGCTGGTATTGTAAAAACATCTTAGTTGGATATCTTTAATCATGTTCTCTAACTCATCAAAGTAGTCTTCTAAATCATTATTTTTCAGTGCATATTTAGAAATTATGTAGATCATGCTTGTAATAAATTCCATAACCCTTTTAAGTATATTTGAATGATACCTTAACAGTTAATATTTTAACAACTAATATCAAAGTATTTTAAATACTTTGTGCATTAAGCCATTCAGTACATACTATACCGAGAAGGGCATCATTTTTATCAAATTTCTTCTAACATTTTTTTTGTTTAAATTTAATATGTGTATGTTCTACTTAAATGTCCCTTCATGAGTTTCAAAAATACAAATCAATGCATTATGTACATTGTGTGAGATGAGAAAAGCAGATATACTATAGAAACATTATACCTACAGCCAGATAATCCAAAGAGCAGTTAGGATGATACTCCAAGTGGAAGTCTTTGAAGGTCAATTCAAATGGGCTGCCATGACTGGATTTCAACCACCAGTAGCATTCAGAGCTGTGGTAGTAAGGCATTGGGTAGTTGGGAGATGTGAATATGCCTGAGGAGGTGGTGAGGTTGCCCCCACAACCTATAGGAGAAACAAATGGACTGATACACACCTTTTCTTTCTGGTAAAAGCAAGTTTGTCTATATCAAATGGGCATTTCAGTGCTCTTCTTTAAATCAAGTCACAAAGTAAAACTTCATCATGAAAGAGTAGCCACTCTGATTCCAATTCTATAATCATATTAATGATTATATTTTCTAATCTAGATGTTCAACTTGATGAACTATGCCAAGGTGCTAGAGCTTTTCACAATTATCTTTCAAAATTTATAGCTGCTATTAAGTAAAAATATCAACATTAAATTCATCACAGAGAATAATGACAAACATAGCAAGAAAAAAATGGATCAGTGATGATGAACAGAAAATGAGAATTTGAGAGTAATTGGATTCTCCAAACTGTTTCCTATTCACCTGTTAATGATCCATCCCAGTAAGCTGAGAATCCAGGGTGTGAAAACACAAAATCACTTTCAAATTTTAACCACAATTTATTACTGTGTGAAATGATTACTGGAGGTAGAGTTGAGCCGCAGTATATTCCCACAAGTGGTGAATTTTCATAGCCTCCATCCCTGAATGCAGACATGAAAATTTATTAGGTTATTGATAATATTACTGATAAACATTTAACATAATTTAAACTCAGTAACATAAATAGGCCATTCATCTGATTAATTAGCTTCTCTCAAAACTACTTTAAAACACAATTTCAAATTTTCAGAAGTTTATTAAATAGCATTTGAATAATTTAATAAAGAATAACTATCATTTATGACTGGCATGACATCTTATTAACAGCTGTAAACTGAGAAAATGTGTTTAATCACCTTACAGTCTCTGGTAAGTATGTTGAAAAATTCAGAATACAGAACCCATAATTATTAACAGCACAAACAAATATCGCTTAATTTTACAAAGAAATTTTAGCTTTTTCCCATTACTGGGGATTGAATACAGGGAGCACTGAGCCACACTCCCAGCACTTTTTCCTTTCTTTGCGCGGGGCGGGGGGGGGGGGTAGATACCAGGGATCGAACTCACAACCGCACACTTGCAAGGCAGACACCTATGCCGCCGAGCTAAATCCCCAGCCCTACCTTTTTCCTTTTTCCTTTTTAGACAGGGACTCACTAAGTTGTCTGGGCTAGCCTTGGACTGGGATCCTCTTATCTTAGTATCCCCAAGAGCTGGGATTATAGGTATATGCCACTACACCTCGTAAATTTTTCCCTTCTAATTTCCTTTGAAATTCTCAAAAGTTAATGTATCAGTTTGACAATTTGGCAAAATTCTGGAAATAATTCCTTCCTTACCCATGGGGTCTTGGAATCAAGTTCATAATCTGTAGTGTTTTTCAAACCAAAATAAGTAAATAAATAATTAAACATTAAAGTACATTGATTACTTGATATAAATTAAAATGATATCATTTTAGTATGATAAGATACAATTATAATTTATTACCTTTGTATCATATAATAAATGTTATAAAATAGTATAAATCCAAATGTCTTACTTTATATCATATAATAAATTTTACAATAAGATATTGGAAGGCTCCAACTTTAAAATGCCAAATAAAAAATTTTATTGAGATACATACCAAAATGAGTAGCTCAATATAATTTGATGCAATGATATGGTAAGATAGCAATGTATAAATTAGTGTGCCTTTCCTCTGTGTATAGCTCTTACATCACATTTTTTCAGAGTGCAATATAAGAGCCAAAGAATGGAAAAAATGCCTATTGAAGTTCACAAGTTTTGACTTCTATTATTAAGAATAAAAAATCTTGTGAAACCTTTAAAGTTGCTCTCATTTTTGTAATATAATTATACTAAGTGGGCAGTAAACATTCTAGAATTTAAATTGATTTTACCTAAAGAATGTAGATATTCAATAATAACAAATATCTCATTTCATAGTACCTGTTTTCTTTGCCCAAACAAAAGCTAGAGTTTATTTTCAAATATTTCCAATAATTACTTTAAAATAACTTTTGAATTTTGTGTGATTTTCCGTATATCATACTTCAGGTAACAAATTTTATCTTTTATAAGAAAGTACACAGCAAAGTGATTCGCAAAGTAATTCCATATTTTCTTTATTTTTTTCCAGGAAAGATTATTTATGCAAATAATGAAAAGTATTATAATGAAATAAAGATGATTACCTGATTTCCAAAAAATCAGATACACAATGTTCATTAATACCATCTTCCAAGGAGAAATTGGTGAAGTGCAACGCAATCTGTTGGTTAATTTCCACTGTAATCCTATAAATGCATTCATAGTTGTTAGGGTAGTAATTGGGGAAGTTTGGAGAAGTAAGTGTCCCAGAATTAGTTGTATAGTCTTGCAAGCATGCTGTGAAAAGAAAAAGATGACATGAAAAAATAAAAAACATTATGCTACATTTATAATGCATTAAGCAATACATACTTCATTAAATTGTGCCAAAGAACTTGACTTTAAATTTATCCTAAGATATTCAAAGAAAGGCTTTATTTTGAAACAAAATTTGTGAATCCTTAAAGATAAAGATAAAAATGACTAATAGTAAACCATAGCTATGCAGTACAACTTGTTATCTGTATGTTGAGAGAGAACAACTTTTTTTGTCTTAGAAGTGCAATAAGTTTTTCTAATCCATGTAAATTACCATAAACATTAAAAAATTAGATTCAGTTACAGAAATCTTAGAGATGGCTTAGTAATAATCCAATTCCCAATGAAATCCAGGATACAATAAAATGATATCATCAGCACTCTGGAATAAAGCCAGTGCTTTCCCAGAGTATTATTCTCAGACACTAAAAAGGCTAACTTACTTGACACAGAAAGCTAACATCCAATTCCAAAACCACACAAAAGTATTGCAAGAAAGTAAGATAAGTAGCTGATTATGCATATTGATTCAGAAGCCTATAAGCAAATTGCAATCAAACTGAGTCTGGATATATATAAAAATATATCACAAACAATTCACATTTTCCTGATGTGTTTCACATTAGAAAAAGCCATCCTACTTAACTAATTAACAAAACAAAGAACAATACAAATGGCTGAATGAATGCAGAAAAATTAATAAAATTCAACTTCCATTAAAGACATAAAAAAACTTCCTAGCAACCTAGAAATAGGATGCTTTAATCAAATAAAAAGTATTGAACATCACACTTGAGTGAAATGTGACATGTTTTCCACTTAAAATAGGGATCAGGACAAGAATATTACCTGTTAGCTAATCACATATTGCCCTCGGTGATGCCAAACCTTTCAGAGCTTTCAGTAATACCCACAGCCCCCAGTGGCACATACGCCATAGGTTCGCCACCACCGCGACAGTGGAGGTCCGTCTGATGGCTGCAAAGTGAAAAGAAGCCGCCTTGGACCGCATACAAATATACACTACAGTACATGTATATGTCATAAACTATTTCAACTTATTAAGTCATTTTATAAAATAACAACTAAAAAGAAATAATTCAGTTCTGTTCTTTTTATAAACTTCCTTTAAAATAGTTTTCACCAAGGTATATATTTATGACATATACCCTCAGCCATAAAGTGAAGAGTAAGAGAGGGAACAGAGTGACCCCTGATCCAAGTCCTTCTCACAAATTGGCAAATTATAAAATCTTGGCCAAGTGACTCCATCTTTCTGATGAAAGTAATTATTTCATGCCAAAAGTATGGAAAAATGTACTTTTCTATAGTCTACCAAGTTATTTTTACAAGGGAGAAGAAAGGTGAAAGGGCAGGGAAGGAAAGAGGAAAAGACCACAGGGATGAGAGAGAGGAGGGAGAGATGCAGAGGTCATACACAAAATTTAAGACGGGTAATGAGCATCGGTAAGATGAAAATTCGTGGATCAAACAGATATGAGGGAAAAGCTAGGATGCAGAGTTCTGGTTTAAATAGGAAGTGTCCCCATAGAGGTTCACATACTGAGAACTCGATCCCCAGTGCAGCAATATAGAGAGATGGAGCCTGTAGAGGCGACTGGGTTATAAGGGTGCTAATGTCATCAATGGCTTGGTCCGTTAATGAACTCACAGCTGAACGGGCCCTGGGGTTGACAGAACTGACACTCTCCTGGCTCACACAGTTTGGAGCTCTTGCTAGAAAATCAAACATTTAGAGCAAAGAATCTGTATATATCACTTGTGCTTAGAGAGGTAACATACCTATTCCATTCCCAGAGGTAAAATACAACTATATTATGTATCTCTAAAATGATTTGCAATTAGTCTGCAGGAAAATGTTACATACATCTGGTTCCCAGAAAGGGGAGCTTGACTTTATGACATCTTTCAGCAGCAATGATGAGTAATTTCCTCACACTTTTCCCATAGGCAAGTGATTACCTTTGTGCAGGGGAGGGGGTTTGCACATTTTACTCAAACTTTGATTTTTGCATACCCAGCTTCTTTTCTGTTTTGGCACAAAGGTAAACTATGCCATTTGGTGTGTTCAAATGATCTCCATTCTGTTTACTTTGCCTGAAATATTTTACCCAACAACCTCTCTTTCTCCTCTAACACATGCCTGAATATGTAAACTCTTCCTTATTATTTAAAGCCCAGTTCAAATATCATTTCTATGAAAATTCAGTCATCCAGGCAAAATTTTCTGTAATTTTCATGTGATTATAATTCTTTTACTGTTAGAAAACTCTACAAAGCGGCTCTGAGCAGGATTAAAAATTAACTACTTGATTTTCTATGTTTACTTGTGAGTCTGTCCTAGGTCTAGGCTCCTTGTCTGGAGATGGGCAGCAGATTCATAGTAAGTGAACCTCTATGAATCACTGGTCCTAGCTGAGACTTGTAGGGGCCTGTGATGCCAGAGATGCCTCAAAGGGTAAGGTAAGGCCACAGCTGAGGACACCTGGCTCCAACCCCAATTAAGTACCAGAGACTGCAGCTGCAGGCATCTCACTCCTGCTGTCTCATTCCCACCGTAAATGTCATCGTGGAGATAAGACAGTTCTAAATTGGCGTAACTCTCTACTTGGAGAAGTCTGTGTTTGAAGTGCCTCCCAAGGTTCTGCTCAGTTCCTGCCCTCTCCTCAGTATCTACTCTCTTTGTTTGAAAACTTAATAAATATGGACCACCCAGAGAAGCTCTTTATCTCATCCCCCAGAGTCATGAACTCTGTAGAGGGTTTTGATCCTCCCAGAGCCCTAAAATCACACTACTTGTCTCATTTATCTAAGCTTTTGCCATTTACTCATTTGGGAGGTTGGGGATATTGGCCAGGTCCCTGATATTTTACTAGGCCTTAGGATATGAATAAAGTCTCATTAACTAGTCTAACCTTGAACACAATGCATGGCCCAGATCAAATTCCATTTATTAAAGTTATATGACATAAATGAAAACTGAAGTGAGAAATGGATCTAATTTCTCTACATTCTGTCTACCCCATCCAATCTTCCCATTTAGACTAATTTCTATTTTTATTATTGCATATTTCTTGTGTCTCTCCTTTTTGTTCTATCACATAAACCAAATTGGTTAAAGTTTTTTAATAATTATTTTATAATGCTTATTGAATCTAAATTATAGGGAACTCTGCTTTCAGCTATGATAAGATACTGGTACTGAATCAGCCTCTCTCCCTGACAAATATAAATTGAGCAAAATATTGGATAGTAGGAGGTATAAAGTGGCCCTTGACAAAAAGGAGTCATGGGTGAAGCAAGACTCTTGGATTTCTTGGCCCTTTACCTGGTGAGAATTGCCTGACTACAGCGGTGAGCAGAAAAGACATTCTGAGCTACGGAAACAGAGATTAGGGTTTAGGCTGCCACAGTGGCTGGAACCATAAGGAAATGCTCCAAAGAGAAAGAAGTGTATAGAGAAGCAAGCCAGATATCTGGCTAGGGCTGCCCAAACATTCCTGGCCGAGCAGGGGCTGGGCATGTGGTGAGACTTCAGGGAGCATGCTGGAGAGTAGATGCTACTAGACTGGAAGCAGAAACAAGATGAGTCCAGGAAGAGTCTAAGAGACTATAGAGTTCTCTCTAAGTCAGAATGGGGACACCTCATCTACAACCCAGGTATCAGACTGACACCAAACAGGTATACTTCATGAGCAAAGCCTCCTTAGTGCTAGGATTACAGGCATGTGCCACCACACCTGCCTTCATAATATATTTATAAAGACTCATGGCTCAGAGAAATCACAATGGAACTAGAAAATACTTGGAACTGCAACCTACTGAAAATATAACATCAAAATTTAGGAAATAAAGCAGTGATTTAAGGCATAAACATTGTACTACAAAACTAGCTTATTTTCAAAGGAAACTAGAAAATGCTAAGGAAACTGTCAATAATTAAATTTAAAAATGAGAACAGAAAACAATTAAATGAAAATGGAATAACAAAAGAGAAAATAAAGTAAAAAGGATCATTCCTTGAAAATTTATTAGAGTTGATAGAAGTACTAGGAAAAATGATAAAGAAATAAGAGAAAAAATACAAAATTACTATTTTTCAAAATGAAAAACGTTTCACTACACATTTTCCAGACAAAAGGATTATTGAATAATGGTGCAAAAAATTGACAATCTAGATAAAATAGACCAATTCCTTCAAAAATTGCCATAGCTAACTCAAAACAAAACATAGAAAGTCTCCATAGAGTTTATCAATTAAAGGTATGAGGGTTTTAATTAAAAACCTACCCATAAGAAATAGCTATAGGCTCAAATAATTTTACTGGTGAAATTCAATCAAGGAAATGTTTATAGTATACAATCGGAGGAAACTGAAAGACAACGCTTCCTAGCTCATTTTAAAAGAACAAATATTACTTATACCAAAACCAAAGGTGCAAAAAAGCAAAAACCCAAAACACAAAACATACAGATCAATATTAAATACAGAAACAAAATCATCTTTAAAATTTTAGCATACTAATACCTGATAATCACAAATTTATAATATGTCATGACCAAGTAGAGTTTATCCAAGAATGCAAAATTGTCTTGATATTAGAAAACCAATCAACATAATGTACCCTATTGATTAGATAAAAAAGAAAAACTTTTGATAGTAACAAAAGATACAGAAAATTACTTGAAAAATTCAACACACATTTATCCCTGATGAAAACTGTCAGCAAATACAAGTCAAAGGGAACTTCTCAATCTGATAATATAAAATCCCAAAGCCACCATCATACTTAAGCAGTAAAGGGCTGAATGATTTTCTGCCAAGAGTATGAAACAGGCCAATATGCCCAATCTTACTATTTCTATTTAACATTATACCTTGTCCAAATCACTGCAATAAGACAGAGAGAGTCAGAAAAGGAAACAAATAAAAGTGTCCTTATTCATAGTTATGATCAACTCATGTAGAATCTATTATGGAATCTAATCACAATTTGCCAAGGTCACAGAATATGAAATAAATATCTGACAATCAATGTAAGTTATATATATTAGCCACACTGGAATATAAAGTTTAAAATACTATTTAGGATGCTATAAAACAGTTAAAAATTAGTTTAGTGGGAATGTAAAAACTCTATATTAAAAAACTTTAAAACACTCCCGAAAGAAATTAGAAAAGATCTATCTAAACAGAGAGGTGAAATATGTTCATAGGCTACAAGATTCAATTTGAAATGCCATTTCTTCCCAAATTGATCTCTAAATTCAATACAATCTCAATCAAATTCCCAGATTTTGATACAAATTAAGAAGCAGGCTCTAAAATCTACATAAAAATCCAAAATATCTGGAATGGCCAAAACAATTTTGAAAAAAGTAACAACCCATAGGCATTAGTTTCTGAGATTTTAGGATATACTATAAAAGTATATAATATTAGGTAATATAATATCTTTTGTTAAAGAGATAAATATATACAGACATCAGAGGGGCAAAAATAGAGTCCAGAAGCAGACCCCACTTACACATGGGCAACTACTTTTCAATAATGCAAAGGCCATTCAAAGGAAGAGAAAAGAAGAAAAGTTTTTCAACAAATGGCATTTGAACAGTGAAACCACTTGCTAAACAACAGACTTCATTATATAACTCACACTTAATTGGAAAAATGAACTCAAGATGAATCATAGATATAAAACCTCAAACTATAAAACTTCTAGAAGAATGCACAGGAAAATGTCTTCCTAATTTTGGTAAGCAAGAATTTCATAGACATGAGACAATATTCACTAACCATAAAAGGAAAAAAAATACTGGATTTCTGTTTTTCAAAATAAAAAGAAAAGAAAAGGTTAGGCACATAAAGTGAGAAGATATTTTCAATAAATTTATCTGATAAAGGACATGCCTGCATCAAAATATATATGATGACTTAATAATAAGAAAACAAACAACACATTCAAAAAAGAGCAAAATAATTTCTGCTAATGAGTATCTGACAAAAGCAAATATATGAATTATCAAAGAGCACATGAAAAGGTACCCATCACTGTTAGCCACGAGGAAATGCAAACTGAATCTATAATGAAGTACTACACAACCACTAGATACTAAAAATGAGAAGACTGACAATGGCAAAGGTGAGAAAAGATTCTCATTCACAGAGGGGAGTGTGTAAAATGGTATGACTACTATGAGGGAAAATTCCTAGTCATCTGTTTGAAAGAACTTGTTAGTTCACAAAAACATACACATCAATATTCACAATAGTTGTTTCATAATAGCTGGAAGCTGAAAAATACCCAACCATCTAACATCAGATATTGGTGATCAAATCATGATACACTCTTGCAATGGAAGGCTATTCGTCAATGAAAAGAACTACTGACATGTACATCAAGGTGAGCAAGTGTCAAATGCACTATGCTAAATGAAAGAAGCCACACACACAAGGGTGTATATGAAATATCAAATGCCTTTTGAACAGTTAAAATCATCTAGAGTAAGAGAAAACAGGTCTGTAGTGGCTGAAATGGAGCATGTGATAGAGCACTGACCAAAGAGACACTAGGATACGTTCCTGGGTGACAGAAACATTCTTGAAAAGAGAGGCAGTTAAACAGATGTTTGCATTTTCTTTTAATTATGGGTAAATTTGGTTTTATAAAATTATATAATAAAGATTTGTGATACATTAAGAGCTTAAAATTTCTGTGCAAACATTAAATTCTCTAAAGGAAATGTAATACGTAATTCACATATCCAATAAATAATAAAATTCAAGACATAAAATATCATATTTGGAGACCTATTGTAAATATTTTTAAAATAGACTAATATTTAAATTTCAATGTAGAATTATCTATACAGTTTTTACAGAGAAAAGCAATAGTTTTCTGAATTCGGTTCTCTGAATTATTCTTGAAAGTTTACACAGTTCTCTTGCCTACAATGTTCACTTTTTTTCCCTTGATGATATAAATGGCTCTTTCTAAAACAATACCAATATTGAAAATAGTGCTCAGCTTTAGTTCCCTTTTGTGTTTTGAAACAAAGCACAAGTAATTAATTTGAATGTGTTTTCATAAAAGGATATTCATGTGTTGTCATGGTATTTATCACATCAATAAAAAATACAAACATAAAAATGTGTATATGCTTTGCTTTTGTCTCATGTTGCCAAAGAAAATTCATATCCAGCAGCAATGAGCTTGTTATCCTGCTCTAGGAACATTCACGAAGAGAAAAAGAAGAAAAGTGCATTTATTCCATCCTCTATATTCAGCTGAATTAGTAATGGAAAAGCACATCTCTGAAGATCAAAGCCAAGTGTTGGCAGAACTCACATATTTTTTTTTCCTCTGATCAACCTCAAAAAATTATTTTAAAGTAAATAAAAAACCAGAAAATATGCAAACATCTTTTATGGACTACTACAAAATCACAGAACTAGGTTTTTCAAAAAATGACAATATTTCTCTGCCTTTGCTAAGCATTTTCAAATAGGTTTTGTTATTTATCGTTAGGCTCGTGATCAAAAGGGAGTCAGCAACATGGATAATCCTCCCACCCACACAGGAACGAAACTATCAAACAAATGATATTTGAGCAGCAGAAATAGGGTAAACTGATCCTATAGACAGAGGAATGCGTTACATATGGTGACCTAGATGTTGGATAAGTGCTCTACAACTTCCCTGCTTTGCCTTGAAGGAAAACTTACATGATTTTCCAATTACCATGAGGATCAACCTACAGTGGTTTCTGGGATCCCTTAGGAGACTTGGTTTTTGAAGGAATCCATATAGCCTTGGATTTTCTAGATATACGATAAACAGCCACTCAAAGAAGCATCGTGGGCTTAACATTCTTCAAAGGAAAGACTCAAGAGGAGATATAATTTAATTATAAGTTTAATTTCTCCCTTAGGAAAGAAATGTTCCTAACCAAAATCTGGCTGCAGCTAGGGTTCAATGGTCACAATCGCTTCCTTTTCTTTTCCTCATAGTTGACCGATTCAAACAAAATGTGAAACTAAAGTAGTCATGGCAAAACTGTGCTTGGATATCAGTAACCATATTTTAAATTTGCTAATGTCATGGTCCTCTATAGTTCTAATGTATTGGTAATAACTCGTGTCTCTTTTTTTAAACCTTCTCTGACTTTGTGAAACAGACAGGCGTTATCATCCCCACTTCTTAGAGATGAGGAATCAGATTCCTTGTAGTTCATTTCTGAATTTCACTTACTTCAGACATGGTGAAGATAATATTGGAACCCAAGCCCTTTCCCAATCTCTGATAAGCCCTAGTTTTCTCTAAAGATAAAATGTCAATGCAGGAATGGCAATAATTTTAAGGGATTAGAAATATCACAATTAAGCATTGTGTTTAGCATTTCCATTCTAAGACCAGAAGATACAACAAATTTAATAGGATAAGTGGACAGTGCTTAGATACCTGTATGTACAAACGTGTAAGCAAATGTTAAAAAAATAGGAAAGTAATAATATACATACTAAAAATCCTTTCCAGTGGGAAAATACCTGAGCATCACATAGCAGAAAATTTTGACTTCAAGGCATAAAGAATAAGAGAGGCTATCAGTTGCCCAAAGTATCCCAAGAGATTATGAAGCTAGGACAAGACACAAGACCTAGATTCCTCACCTATAACTTTTCTTTGTCTTGTGAATAATACTTCCCACCACAAGCAGTTACAATGCCATCCACCGTTACATCCTGTAATTCTATGGCAATTTATAGACTAAGGTTTGACTTTTAGAGTTTTTGATGAACTATAAAGACAACTTTTCATTAGAATCACTTGAATTTCTTAGTAAAAACAAACAAATAAAATATATACAGGTCTAGGATATATATACCTGTTTCAGTCACAATTTCTGGATGAAACTCTAATACCTGGATTTATAATAAAACAATTCCCTCGACCCTAAGGTCTCATGAACATCAGAGTTGAAGAATACTGTCCTCGCCAAATTGAAATTTTAAAATAGAAACAGAGCCTTTTCTTCCTATTTCTTCTACATAAACCCTCTTCGTCCTTTCCAGTTATTATTTCTTAAATTCTTACTTCATTCAAGAAACCTTTTCTTGGCTCATTCCAGGATGACTGATGAAAAACAGCACCAAATACTCATGACTACAGGGGTGAGGGACTAGAGGTTAGGAAAGCCTAACACAGCTCATGCTAACCTATGCTGCTGTGTTTGAGATCGTTCCTGGCCATTTCCCTGGGCAGTTGTAAACCTCTCTCTTTTTAAAAAACATGAACATTTCACCACAGTTCTACTGTAGCTCTGAAATGATGTTATCAACCACAACATGTGCAGTTCATCTCCAGCATTTTCAAGGGCTAATCAAGACACTGGCAAAAGAAATGGATTACATTTTGCAAACTGTTTATTTAATTTGTCCCCTAAAGTAACTAGCTGTGTATTCTTAGGAAGATTAATTCAAAATTCTAGAGTGCTCTCTCCATCTTTTAAACATTAATTGGACTGGGTTTGTGTTTTGTACTTCCATGATGGGCCCTAAGAATACATTTACATCAATAGTGCAGACACAAATATATTCCAAATATATTTCAGGAAGTGGTACTTAACTTTATATGATGAACTCTTACACATCCCCATTCTGTTCTATTATCTTTCATACTTTGAACAAATACACTTATGAATGAATTACAGTTTGAAAAATGGTGGGTTACATGTTATGCAAATTTTCATCTAATATTAATGTTGAAAATGAATCAAATATATTCCTGTGTTCCTGTTTATTATCTTAAAGTCCCCTCTCAGTGGGATTATATATTAATGTATCTGTAATAGATGTTAATGAATTATAAAATTATAATTTAAATTGGTAAGGTTAAATCATCAACTATATTGTCACAGGATTCCAATATTTTGTACTTTAAATTAGCAAACACTGAAGAGTCAGTCTCATAATCGGTCAGTGAGACTTTTGTAAGAGTTTCTACGAACTACAATTTCGCTTATTACATCTTTCCATTTTACTTCCTCAGGCACCTCTGGAAGGCAGGAGGAAGGGAGTCAAAGTAAGACAAGAGGCTGAGCCAATCTCTCTGATCTCTTTCCTTCCTCCTAAACACATATTTAAGAGGTGACATCATGGCCATGTGGCATGAACTAAAGATGCAGAAGTAACTGGATTTACATCAGGAAATTTTACCTTTATCAGACGAAGACAAGAAAGATTTTAGCGAGGAAACACATGACAGCTGAACAAGACAACAGCAACCAAAACCATAATTATCACTCTGAAATTACTTCTGCTGGAGCAATGAAAGAGGTTAAGGGCCAATGATTGAGTCTCTATTGCTTATTTTCCCTGACATATATTTTTCTGTAGAAGACATCCAAAATAAGATGATAACTGAAAAGAAAGTGTCCTAACATTTCTGTATTTTCAAGGCAGCATTTCATCCTGCCTCTGCTGTCTGGGAGAGCCAAGCCCTTTGTCTGGTTGCCACCAGCCTCACTTCCATTTCAGTCTCCTGAGCCCATCCCTTCCCTAAGGAATGCTTTGGGGCCACCTTCAATAATTTATGGGAGCAAATGTCTTGTCCTGATCTATGGGAAATTGTGACAGGCTCCGGAATTGTAAGATGAAGGTGTCATAGGGCTTCCCGGATCCAATCATCTGGTTGCTATTTAGAATGACTTGACTACATCAGTCCAGCCTATGAGTTCATCTGGCAAAAGGCTGGTGCACAGCAAGCAGCCAGGCTGAGCCAAAGAACAAAAAGTACACATCTCCTCATCTGTGATTTCAGCCCTGCCTGGATCAAACAGAGGCTAACATAGTGATCAGCACACAAGGAAGAAGATTAGAGAGTCTTTGGAGTTGTTGACTCAATTTCATTTTTTTCTCACCTGAATAATTAGAGAACTGCCACCTATTTTATTTAGGTTTTCATTTTTTTTCAAATTCAGACCAGAAGCTAAACACAATTGGAAACCACTAAGTACTAGTTTTACCCCTTTTTGCTATCATTTGTTTTACATCTTCTTCCTTTTATTTGGGGATGAGGGCTTCTGGGGATTGAATCCAGGGTCCAAGTACGGTAAGTACATACTCTGCCTCCAACCCTTGCTCACTTTCATAGCAGTTACCTTTCCTCCCTAGTTTCTACCCTTTTTTACATTTTACTTTTATTTTATCTTACCTTCTGAAGACATTTATAACTGAAATGTTTTCTTCCCTTTTTATTATATATGTTTCTGATGCATAATAAATACATCATGGGGAAGTGTTATGTAAACCTACTATGTGTCTTGATCTTCTGTTAGTTCCCCCTCCCTCTCTCCTGTCTCCTCTATCTCCAGGTCCCCTTCCAATCTCTACAAGGTCTATCTTGTTATATCCTATCATCCATATTTTATTTCTAAAATATTTATAACTTGAGACTCTCATGTAAGAGAAATCATGCAATATTTAACTTTCCAAGTCGATTTATATCATTTAGCATTATGGTCTCCAGATAAAATAATTTTCTGATGAATGACTCAGATTTATCCTTGTTCGTGGCTAAGTGGTACTCCATTCCGTATATATACACTGCATTTTCTTTATCCACTCATCGGTTGCTGGGCAGGTGGGATGACTCTATCATTTAGCTACTATGAGGTGCGCAGCTATAAACATGGGTATGCATGTACTATAGTAATGTGATGTCTTTAACCTTTTCAGGAAGATACCTAAAAAAGGTACAGTCAGGTCAAATGGAACCCATACTTTCAGTTTTCTGAGGAATCTCACATTGATTTCCATAGTGGTTGCACTAGTTTACATTCCTACCAACAGTATAAAAGGGTTCCTTCACCCCTTGACATCCTCAGCATTTTTTTATTTTCATTTGTGATGAGTCATTTTTTCTGGAGTAAGGTAGAAGCTCAGTGCTGTTTATATTTGCATTTCTCTATTGGCCAGTGATGCCAAGCATGTTTTAAAGTACCAATTGGCCATTTGTACTTTTTTTCAGAAGTGTCTACTCATTTCAGCTGCCCATTTTTTGATTGGGTCTTTTTAAAAATTTTTTAAATTTATTTTTTGTTTTTTGGTACTGGGGATCAAACTTACAACCTCATGCTTACCAGGCAAGTGGTTGAACTGCTGAGCTAAATCTCCAGTCCCAGGATTGGGTCTTTTATTTTTATGTCTGTTTAAGTTCTTTATATATTCTAGATATTCATCCTTTGTCTGAGAAGTAATTAGTATAATTTTTTCTCATTCTACAGGCTGTCTCTTCACTCTAATTATTTCTTTTGATTTGTAGAGGCATCTTAATTTAATATAATCCCATTTGTTGATTTTTGGTGTTACTTCTTGTATAACTGGGGTTCTGTTGAGCTGAGGATACTCTTGAAGATGTCTATCTATATCTTCAAGAGTATCACCAACTTTTTCTTCCAGTAGATTCAATTTTTCTGTTTTTATATATAACTCTATGTATTTTGATTTGATGGACATTGCAGGATGATATGTATGGTTTTAGATTTATTTTTCTACATCTGGGATAACCAGTTTTCACTTGATCTTAGCCAAAAGGCTGAGAAGTGATGGATAACCAATTTTCCCACAACCATTTGTTAAAGAGTCTATCTTTTCACCAGCATATTTTTTGGTTCATTTGTCAAAGATCAGAGAGATGAAGATATCTGGGGTTAGTCGTACATCTTCAATTCTGTACCACTGACAAATATAAATAGAAAAATAGACAAAGACAAATATGTCTATTTTTGTGCTAGTACTCATGCTGTTTTTATCATGGTAGCTTTATAATGTTATTTAAATCCAGGACTCTGATGCCTCCTGCTTTACCTTCTTTTACCTAGGATTGCTTTTACTATTCTGGGTCTCTTCTTGTTCCATTAAAATTTTAGGATTATTTTATCTCATACTATGAAGAATGATGGCATTGCACTAAATCTGTATATCAATCATGGTAAAATTTTTCCATTTTGACAATATTATTTCTGCCTGTCCAAGAACAGAGGTACTATTTTCTGATGTCAATTACCTTTTTCAGAATACTATAGTTTTTGGTACAGAGGTCTTTCATTTTCTTAATTAGGTTAGTTCCTAAGCAATAAATTTATTTTTGAAGCTATATAAATAGGACAGTTTTATTGATTTCTTTTTTAGTGGGTTCATTGTTTGTACATAGGAATACTATTGGTTTTTGTGTATTGATTTTGCATCTTCCTTCTTTGCTAAATTTATTAATTCTATCTTTTGGTGGAGAGTTTTGAGTCTTCTATGTAAAGGAATAAGGATAGTTTGACTATTCCTTTCATATACCAATCTGTTTTATTTCTTTTTCTTGCCTTAATGCTCTGACTAAAATTTGAGTACTATATTGAACAGGAGTGGTAAGATTTTGCCTTCTTTCTGATTGAAATTTAACTGTAAGATCCTCCTTGCCAGATTATTTTGATTGCTTTTGGTTGTTTCTTCATTAAACATTGCCTTGTAAGCTGGTGTGATACTAATAAAGTTGCCATACTCATTACAGACTTTACTTTGCATATTATTACAAAGACTTCCAGGATATTTAAGGAGGCTTTGCCTGAATTATGTTACCTAAGATACAGCTAGTGGATTCATTCAGCAAATGAAAATTATGTTCATCCATGATGAGAACCAGAAGACATTTCAAAACTCAACAAATCCAATCTTTTAATTACACAGATGAAAAAACTAGCCTAGAGAGTTCAAGCAACTTACTTTAAATCAAATATTCACTGTAGTTTGGAGCCAAATATATGAGGCAGATAAAACTATGGAAGTACGGAAAGTTGTGCACACTATAATTTCTTGAGAAACCAGTTTGGTATTTAGATATTAACTACCTGAACAAAGTCCAGTGAACATGTCAGTCACACAATATAACCAACTATGAATCCTGGGAGTTTCATTTCCTCTTTGCTTCTGTGTCTGCGTCAGAAGGTGCATATCCAGAAACAGGGGAAACTCACAGTCTTTTCTGAGAGTTTCTCAGATGGTCACCCTATGATCTGATCAATTCAGAGACCGTGGGGTGCTGGGGAAGCAGTCATCAGATGCCTACTATGGATATGCACCGAGTGACACTTTTCTTCATTGATTATCTTTATAAATATGAAGCAAAAGGGAAGTCAAGACTCACTAAAAAGGTATACATCACAGGTGGGAACAGGACATCCTTATAAATCCCACAGGTTCTTGAGCTGGAGGCAACTCTAGTTCACATGTTATCTCAAAGACTCTGCCTGCAAAGCTATCTCCTGCACTGCATTGGCAAGGAACAAAGTAATGGTAAGAATTAAAATGCAACAAAAGGAATACGTGATGAAAACTTTCACTTTCATTAGGTCCAATTTAGAAATGTGTATTTTGACATGGAAGCTTCCCTTTCGTCTTGTAGATTTCTATGCTGTATTTTTACCTGTCATTTTTTCTCTAATTTCTTACAGTAAGCACTCAGTCTGACTGGAAACTTTTATTTTGATACATTTTTAAACTTGCATAAAAGTTGTAGGAATGGTTTCCCAAATTCTTTTCACCCAAATGCACTCTATCCTCATATTGTGCTTTAACTGCTTTACCATTCTCTCTATTGGTCTAACTCTCCCTCTTGTTTTCTGAATCACCTCAGAGAAGTTTGTAGACATATATTCTTAAAATCTCCAATGTACTATTCCCATGTAACTTTTTTTAAATAAGCTGCAAAGCAGGCCTTCATTTCTCTTATCTTCCTGCTTCAGCTTCCAAGTAGTTAGGATTACAGGTATATAGCCACCATATCCAGTCACTGTATAATTCATACTATCAAAAGCATTGCATTATAAAACCACAAAATTTAACGTTGAGAAAATGAAGGAAAAAACTAACATGAACACAACACGATAAAAACCATATCTAATCATTAATCTATTTTTAATATGGAAAATACCACACTTTATTTCAAACATAGCTTTCTTTATGTGCCACAGATTTGGGAATAAGTACATGCATTGTGTTTTGGGTATCAGTACTGTTTTATAATGGAGAAGATGAGACCAAAAACAAAAGGATGTTTGGTTACCTTTTGTTGCATCAATTGCTGTATAGCTTATTGAGAAGCCTTCATAAGCGAGGTCAGAATCAGCCACAAATATCAGCACTAGTGAGTTGGTACTGCTGGTAAGAGAGGGTGGAATGGAGTTTCCACAGTACCTATACCAAATCAAGACAGAACAGATACATTGATTTTCAAAATGTTGGTATATTTGAAATGAAGTAACAGAAATTTAGATGAGTAAATACGATAATGGGTTTTGTTATCTATCTCCCATCAATCTTAAAAGAAAACATCCTTCAGGCAAAAATATTTACAAAGTTACTCAACACGATCATAGTGTTCATGATTAATTTGCTGAAATGGTTTTGTCTGTATCTGACTGTGACTTAGCATGTATGAAGATTTTAATTAAATGAGGATGTATAAGCTATACTACGTTTTCATATAGCACATTAATGAACTTATTCACAGAAATGTGATAAACATAAGCAGCAAAGAGAAACAATATATCTTACACTCATAAAAGCCAGGAATGATGGGGTACAACCATAAACTCAGTGCTCTGGGAGGCTGAGGCAGGAGAATGGCAAACTCAGGTCCAGTCTGGGCAATTTAGTGACTTAGGGAGACCACATCTGAAATATTTTTATTAAAAGGCTGGGGATGTAATTCAGTGCAAAGGCCCTGAATTCAATCCCCAGTATACTGAAAAAAAATTTTTTAACAAACAAACTTATAGAACAAAGGGTCAGCTCTATTAATTAATGGCGTTGTGACCATGGACAGATTATGCAATCTCAGTGCCTCATTTTGTCCATCTCTAAAATGAAGAGGTTGATAATCCCTACTCCATAGTCATTCTGGAAAATTTGATCCATTAAAATGCTGTATATGAAACACTTAGACCAGTACTTGGAAAATTAATTCCTACATAGGTTAATTAATAGGAAGTCTGTTGCCTTTAAACAGATGACCTATGGCAAAGCAAGCCCTTAATTACTAAGCCATGGCACATTTTTGCTGAACAAAAGAAATTTTGTGCAGATATAATACTGTATTATTGACAAAAGTAAGGCTGAAATGAAAGACATTATGGTATGAGATTTTTACCTAGAGAGAAACCTTTTATGAAGGAAAGAAGAGAAAAAGAATCCAAATAAACTGTTTAAAATTAGACAAGTGGAATGATAGAGAAAAATAATATAAAAATCAAAATAAAATGAAATATTAGAAGTGGGTGATTTAACTGTTACTGGAAAAAAGAAGAAAATTTGGTGCAAAGTTTTTCTGCTTAAAAAAAGGTTTGCTATCTTAATCAAAATAAAGGCATATGAGCTAAACAAATCTTTGCATGTATATAGTTATACTACAAAGGGGCAAGATCATTACAAAAATTATATATTTTGCAGTGGTTACATATGTCTCCAAGAAAAATATTTTAAACAGAAGATTAAAATAAGTAAAAAGCAAAAGACACTCACAGAGAATAAAACTAGAAGAAAAAATTAAGAAAATAATAAAAATGTTTTTAAAAGTTAATGAAAAAATTATAGACAATGCAAAAAAGGAGAAATAAAAAAGCAAACAGAACAATTCAGTTTCCAACAATGATACAATAATAAGGTCTATTTAACCTTGCACCAAAAAAACTCAAATTCAGGACAAAATATATTTTTAAGAATATTTTTTCATGACATTAGCTATGAAGTAATGAAGGACACCAGTCCTGTAGGGACAGGAAACAAATGAGTAACACTGGAAGGCATGAAGCAACTGCAATTCAGGACAAAGCTCAAGAGTACTTACAGGAATATTATTATGTCTAGTGCCAAAACCTATCAATATTACCAGGCATAAAAAGAAATAAGAAAATGTAATTCATAATGACAGGGAAAATAAATCAATTAAAACCCAGCAAGAAATCATACATGACTGAATTAATAGATTGAGACATTAAAATATTTATAACTCTTTCTCATAAATTTAAAAACTTAAAGGAAAAATTAATGCATGTAGATATGGAGTATATATTCATACATTGCACAGTGCTTGGAAAAATGAATATGTATATGCAAAAGAATGAAATTAGACCCTCACCTCTCACTATGCAAAAGAATCGACTCAAAATGGGAAAGACTTAAATATAAAACCTGAAACTATGAAACTATTAGAAGTTGTCACAGGAGAAAAGCATCATAACATTGATCTGGGCAAGGGTTTTTATGGATAAGATCTCAAAAGCACAGGCAACAAAAGCAAAAATTGATAAATGGCATTATATAAAACCATACATCTTCTGCACAGCAAACAAAACAATCAATAGAGTAAAGAGACCCCCTATGGAATTGGATATCAGATCTGCAAATTCTACACCTGACAATTTATAGCCAAAATATATAAAAAATTCAAACAACTCAACAACAAAAAATGAAATAATATGATTTTTTAAAATGGACAAAAGACCTAAATAGACATTATTCAAAAGAAGACATAGACATGGCCAACAAGCATTTGAAAAGTCAGTCAGCATCATTAATCAAGGACACACAGATCTAAACCACAGTGAGATATCAACTCATACCTGTTAAAATGATTATTATAAAAATAACACAAGTGTTGATGAGGATGTGGAAAGAGAACTCACATACACTGTTAATGGGAATATAAATTAGCACAACCATTAAGAAAAATAATACAGAGGTTCGTCAAAAATCAAAAACAGTATTATCATACAATTCGGCAGTCCCAATACGGAGTGTGTATGTGAAGAAAGTGAAATCATGCTGAAGGGATATCTGCCTTGTAGTGTTCACTGCAATATTATGTACAATGGCCAATATATGGTTAAAGAAAATGTGGCATAAATATATACAATGAAATAGTATTCAGCCATTTTATGGCTGAAATCCTGTCATTTGCTTTGATGTGCATAAATTTAGAGGACATCATATTAAATGAAATAAACTAGTCACAGAAAGTTAAGTGCCACCTAATTTCACTTATATGTAGAATGTAAAACAAGATTAATTTCACATAAGTAGACAGTATAGTACTTATCAGAGGTTATCATGTTTAGTTGAAGGGGTAAAAATAACCAGATGTTAATTAAAGAACACATTATTTCAGCTGGAGCTGGGTATGGTGGCACTCTCCTGTAATCCCCAGCACCTGGAAGGTTAAGGAGGAGGAGTGACATGAATTTGAGGCCAGCCTGAGGTACACAGTGAGTTCAAGCCCAGACTAACCTGTGTAGCAAGATCCTTTCTCAAAAAACATAACAAAACAAAGCAAAACATCCAGAAATAAGATAACAACAACCCCCAAAAATTCATTTCAAAAGAAGAAATAAATTTCTTGAAGTTTATAGTCCAGTAAAATGACTCTAGCTAATAGTATTATAGTATCTCTCTGAAAACATGCAGAGTGGATATTTTAAAGCTATTACCACTAAATATGCCTAGTATGCATTTGTTAACTAGCTAGACTTAACCACTCCACAATGCATATATACTTTAAAATATGATATGCAAGACAAATATATGTTGTCAATTTTTAAACAAAGAAATCTATAGGAAATGGTGGTAAGGGTGATTTTGTCCCTTTCTATACAAAAATCTATAAAACAATAAATAAGCCTCCAAATCCAGCATAAAAAGCAAAATAAAATAAACTTACTTCCCAAGATAAGTCCCAGAGCCAGTATCACGAACTTCCAGATAGTCATTTGTACAATTATAATGAAACTCCAGACGAAATTCATCAAACACCAAACGAATCAGATGGCCAGGCTGGACTAATATATTCCAGGTACAGTTAACACCACTGGGGTAAATATTTGGATGGCCAGGACTTTTAATGATTCCAGATGACTTGGTAAGAGTTTTTCCACATACTGTTAAAATAAAAATAATGATAATTATCAAATCAGGTAACCAACAAGCTACCTGGATTTCGAAATAAAATATGCCAATTATTCCTCCTTAAAATCTCAAAGGAAAAATGTCATTTTTATCTGTAATGTAAGTATAACTTAGTTTTTCTTTTACTAATATATACAAGATAACTATTCATATATGTTGATTGAAAATATACTTTGTCTTTTAAGTGTTCTTTAAAGTTTTTCATAATGTAGATGAATTTTATATAATTTATTTCTATTATTCATTTATTCTGATATGAACCTAAATGGAGGAGAAAGAGACCATCTCTTACCCAAATCCTGAGTACCAAACACAGCCATAAAACCATGATTTTCAGTAGAAGAACTCTTCACGGATGTCACATAAAGAACATTGTACACAGATGTTATAAATGAAGGGATCACTGTACCACAATACTTTATATTTTCAGGAGAACCCAAAACAGAACTGCTACCAATCTGAAGTAAAACATATATATTATTTATTTTATTAGACATTTATTTTGGAAAGTTACTTTGAGTATAGTTATGCATGAAGTATTTACATTAATATAGTAAAAAATCAAATAGATAATATCCTAGTTGCCTCATGAGAAATCTATGCCCATTACTAGTCATTCTCTATTTCCTGGAAATAAGAGCCATCAGCAGCCACTACATAATTCTCTGTTTTGATAAATTATCTATTCTGGACAAATAGAATCAAACAACATGCAATATTTTGTTACTAGCTTCTTTCATGTCCTGTGTTTCCCAGGTTCAGCTATGTGGAAGCATGTATCAATACTTCATTCCCTTTTAATGCCATACAGTATTTCACTGTATGGATGTACTCTATTTTAATTACTCATTTATCAGTAGATTGGGATTTGTTTCCATTTAAAAATCATGAATAATGTTATGGTTTAGATGTAGAATGTAGACTTAGATGTAAAATTCTCATGTGCTCAACGTGGGGCCTTTGGCAGGTGATAGGATGATGGTGGCTCTCCGTTCATCAGTGGATAATCAGCTGAACAAGCTCTTTGGATGTGGGGCATGCCCTCACTCTCCCTTTTGCTCACTGTTTCCTGACCTCCTGACCACTAGTGAGTTGCTTTTTTCTGCCATACTCCATTACCAGGTCATTTCTCCTTTGAAGTCCGCCAATCATTGATTGAACCCACTGAAAACATAAGCCAAAATAAACGTCTCCTTCTTTTAAGTTACAGAGGTTGAATTCTAGAGAATAATACAAATAATTGGTTTATTTACTATTTGCATATTTCACCATGAATAATGAATTCTTTCAATGTTTCTTATAGTCTGTGTTATAAGGCTTCTTTCATAGGGTATATTCCTTCATTCCTATTGTTTTAATGCTACTATAAATTAGTTTCCTTGACTTTTCATTTTCAGTTTATTCATTGCTACTACATTAAAAAAGAAATGATTGTGAAATTTTGATTTTATAACCTGCAATCTTCTGTATTTATTAGTTCTAATAGTTCTTTTAATGGGTATGGATTCCTTGTGAATTTCTATATTATGACTTTATGCAATCTGTGAAGAGATAGTTTTATTCCTTTTTTTCTATTCAAGCTGCATTTTATTTCTTTTCCTTATTTAATTGCACTAGCAAGAATTTTCAGTACAATGTTGGACTGAAGAGGCAGAAACAGAAGTCTTTGCCTTTTTTACTGGTCATTAGGGCAAAGCATTTAGTATTTCATCATTAAATATTTTATATGTGGGATTTTTTAGATGTCTTTTTAAGTTAAGGAAATTTTCTTTGTGTTTACTTTGTGAAGTGCTTTCATAATGAAAATATTTAGATTTTGTCAAATGACTTTCTGTATCTATTAAGGTGCTAACATTGTTTTGACCTTTATTTTGCTGATAGCATGTATTATACTTCTTGATTTTTTTGGATATTATAAGAACTTAGGCTTCCTGGAATGAACCCTATTTGTTTGTGGTTTATAATCCTATTTATATTCTGGGTTCAATTAGCTAGTAGTTTGTTAAGAATTTTTATGTCTAGATTCACAAGAGTAATTGGTTTATGCAAATTATTCTCTTTCCTATAACAGATTGGAGCATAACATGACATTTTTTTTAGAAATATACAACCAAATACAAATACATCAAGGTTTTTACTCTTACCTCAACATAATCTGTGTTACAGTTGTTAGAACTTCCAATTTCAAAGTTAGTGAAGTTGAGAAGAACTACTTGGCCTTGAGGTTGGCGGATGGTCCATCTACAGGTTCTTTCTCCAGGATACACATTAGGATGGAACGGTGAACGAATGACTCCTTCTCCAGTTAACTCACCCCCACAAGCTATAAATATAAAAATTCACATAAATAAATAATTATTGCTCTTAATTTTATTGCATAGTCTAATTCTGCCTAAAGAAATAGTTGAATGTGATGTCTTATGGGAATACATTCTTACCCCTTGAGAATATAACATTGTAAAATTTCAAAAAATTAAAATGCCATAGTAAAGTAAGTGAGATATTTAAAAATTAAGCAGAAGTTTCCTTACCAACTTGATAAACAGCTCTGAAGCTGGCTTTCTGAACAGAAGTGTCTATTTTAATCCTGATCCAGATGTTATTAGTAATGGATCTAATAGGAGAAAGGATTTCACTGCCACAGACTTTTCCAAGCAAAGTTTCATCATCTCGAACCTAAACAGGAAAAGAAGATAGATCTCTAATTTGAATCAGTAAAACTATATTGGCAATGTGGGATCATTTGGAGATGAAATAACAGTAGATTCTAAGTGGACAATAATCTAGTTTGGGTAATATTTATATTTGAAGTAGTCAGTGGATCATTTTTTAGCACAATGCCCTAGATATGATTAAATCTAAAGTCAATAAAATCCCCATAGAGAGACATTTTAAAGGTATCCTCCTAATAATTTCCACAATGTCAAATGAGAAATAAACTTACAATTTGAGACTACTTAGCAAATAACAAAAAAATATAAAGCCTGCATATCAAAATATAAACATTTTAGACAAATTTGTAATCAAAATAAATACCTGAATAAATTGTTTTCATTATTAATTTAAAATAAGAAAGAAAGGTAGGTGGGGTGATGAGGGTTGGGGAAAGGAGACAGAGAACCGTCAAGGAACTTATTTTATTTTATTTTATTTTATTTTATTTTATTGTACCGGGAATCGAACTTAGGACCTAGTGCTAGAATCATTTTTAAAAATTGGAAAGAGTACATTAAAATAAGGGCAAATAAAGTAAAAATAAAAGCAAAACTTAATAAAGTACAAAGGTAAGTATAATTCACATATACATTCAAGAACTTTTGAGGCAGGCTAGGGGATGATCGGGACATAAAAGATAAGTTTCTTGCAAGTCTAAAAAGAAAACATAAAACAAAAACTAATACAAAAAATTTAAAATATTAAGGTGCTATAAATACAAATATTTTAAGAAATATTTTATATATAATTCTGTATATACTCTATGCTAATGTATTTGAATCTTTAAAATGGATCATTTCCTGAAAAGTTACTAAAATTATGTCAAGAAAAGTAAAAATGAAATCTACATAGACATAAGCCAGGGATAAAATTGAAAACATTATCAAATACTCTCTTCTCCCAAAAAGAAAAACCCCAGAAGATGTTCTACTCAGTAAGTACTTTTGAACTTTTTAAGAAACATAATTCCCATATAAAACTTGTTCTAAAGTACCCTCAGTTATGAAACAATTCCCAACTAATTTTTCTCAGAACTTTTACCAAATCCCAACATAGATAATAAAATAACTATGAACTGATTTCACTATATATATATATATATATATATATATACACATACATACATATATGTATATTTACATATATATATGTATATATACACATTACATATACATTATATATATATATACATACACAAACACACACAGTTTTAAGAAAAACGAACTCATGACCCACTGGACAGTGTTAACTTTAAACATCTTTAAACACCAAACCATGTAAGAGAAGAAAGTACTGTCATGATTGTTAGAAATTATAAATTATAAATCCAATAACATAAACCATATGACAGTTCCACAACTGCCTAAAAGTTTATTAGTACTCTCGGTTTATTAAAAGATAAGCTCTTAGAGAATAAAACGAAAATTCCCTTCATATAATAAGACTACCTTACCTTCACACATAATATGGACAACTATTTTGAAGAAAACAAGAGACGTTATGGTAGCCACTGTTGATTTCTTGCTTTTTCTGAAATCCTGTGTTATCTGCATTGTTTTACTCTACTCTGCTTACTCTCCTTGCTTTTAGTTTGCTTTTTTTTTTGTTTTATTCTCTTTAAAATAAAAAAAAGACTATTTTAAGTCAATAGCCAGTGTCTAATAGTGTGAATGGCCATGAACACTATCCACCTCTGTCACTCACAAGTGTCTGCTTTTAATAACCTTGAGCAAGTTACTATATCTAAACCTAGCTCATGTGATTCTTGAAGCAAACAGATGAAACAGAGTATGATTTCCTTAATAAAATGCCTTGTAATGGAAAACACTAATTTGACAAGAGCTATTTTTATTCTCAGCATTTTTAAAGGTGACATACTGCAGGCCTCTCACCATAATCAGGAGCATTTCCATCAAAATACATACTATCTCTGCAAAATTCACTCACTTAATTAACTTATCAAGGTGTCATAAGTACCAGGACCTATGCTGGTCATAGCACCATAAAATAGGCACTTTCTACAAGAACTTAAAACAGGCAAGCATTGTTTTGTTTTGTTTTGTTTTGTTTTGTTTTGTTTATAAGCATGACAAGTATGATGCCCAAGACAGTACAGGGTGCTGTATTTTAACAGTGGTTCTCAGTAGGTAACACGTAGGCATTTGGGAAATTTACAAAGGCATTTAAAAATTTCATTTGTAATTAGTATTACAACAATGGTAGAGCACTATTTCATCTAGTGGTTAAATACTGAATACATTATACAGCTTGAAACTAAGAGAGTCACACACAACCAGGATTCTCCTAAATCCTGTATGATATTCATTTAGATTAAACCTTTGTTAATAAGCATAAAATTGGGCTGGGGATTTAGCTCAGCGGCATAAGCGCCTGCCTTGCAAGCATATGGTCGTGAATTTGATCCCCGGTACCAATTTTTAAAAAGTATAAAATCTAGCTCTATTTTACATATTTACAAGTATTTTCTCAGTATTTTAATACATAATGAATTTTCCAGGATGACAGTAGAGTATGAAAAGAATTGCTTGTTGGTTGGTTGGTTTGTTCCCTTCCTGGACATCTGCCAAGAGTTGGTCACCATTTCAGAAAGAAAGGTCATCAACTCACTTTCACATCAGCCTTAATTTGTTCACATCATATAACATTCATGGCATGTTAGGATAGAACCAGCTGACCACTTCATTGTATCTTCAGGTAGACCTTACCTAGACTTCTCACATGTTGAAATGAACGTGGTTTTTATTTTGTTGCTTTGCTCTTATTTCTCCTTAATGTTATACTTACAACTTTATAGTTTTTGATATAATGTGTTTAGTAAGTTTATATCATTAATGAATTATATTTCTGAAAATTAAAATGGTGACATAAAAAGATCTTAACAAACACATAAAACAGAGTATTACAGAATACTTCCCAGCAGAAGTAATCTTTAGAATGAGACTTGAAGGTCAAGTAAGAATTATCTAGGCTGAAGACAGTGGGTAATAATAAGAAAAATTCTGTGAAATGTAATATCCAAAGTTGGTAGGGATATCTTGACATATTTGGGTGAGTCCCTCTCATCCATAACTGGTAAAAGCATAAAGTTCTAGAAGGTTGCTTATCAGTATGTATCACAGGTATTCCACTTCTAATGCTCTACCATAAGGATATTCAAAGTGCAGGCAGAGTTATGCATGGATTCACATCACAGTATTCCCTGCTGTGATGTGAACTGAAACTGTTATCAAGGTCCAATAATAAGGACAATTAAATAAATAATGGTTCAACTATATGAGCAAGTATTACACATACACAAAAGAAATCACGTCTGTCCTCTGACTCAGCCACATACCAACTCCCTTCTCCAAACTTTCACAACATCTGTAACACAAATTTCTCAGATTGAAGTAAAATTATGCTAACGTGCTCAATAACCAAACAGCAAATCCCACACGGAAGATATATTTTCCATATCCCCTTCAATGTTTAGCAAGAAGTAAATTACAAATAGATGTTTGACAAATTCTTGTTGACTCATTAATTTTAAGGTGTGGTAAGTGTTTTGCTTTTTTAAAGAAATGCAGACATACTACAATTCATACTAGAAAGCATGAGAAGCAGAGTAAGACACTTTCTTGCTCTCTAATCCTCCAGGGTTCCATTTGCTTCTTACAAGATAATGTTTCTCTTTTCTCTATTGCCCATTAGAAGATGACAAGATGGAAGAAAAACAGCCAAACAGCATCAGAGTAAACTAAAGTGGGCCATTCCCTGGGGCCCTGATTAATGAAACTCAAGAACATTAGCAAGGAGAAAAGCAGCTGCAGTCCAAATGTTTTAGGAGGAACTTATAGGGCTCAAGGGCCCTAAACCTAGAAGGTGTAATTGATTTTGGCTGTGTTTCTCTCTCTCTGTGGAAATGAAACCTTATTAATTCCGTAAGTCTGTATTCTCTCTGGATCCCAGACATGGTAATACCTCACCACAGTTTTGAGAGAGATACTGAAATAAAATTTACCAACACAATTTATCTAATATGACCTCTTTTTCACTTAATATGATAGGACTTATAAATTTGGACTGTCTTCCAAAAATATTTTATTTGTGCATATAAACTAGGATAGACTATGTTGCTTTAATAATTACTTTCTTTCTATCAGAGAACTAAACATCAGTGCTCTTTGCCTTGTGATTCACCATGTCTTCTCACAAAGAATTAACACTCATGCTTCCCACTAACTGAGTTTAGCCATAGGAATTGCTCTAACATAATGTGAGTTGAAGAAATGCACCCATTTCCAAGTAGAGCTTTTGGCTATCATTGCATGATTCAATCATTTTTTCTTTTCCCTTTGACAAGACTAAGACCCTGGGTGCCACAATGGCAAAGACATAAGATATGGCAGCAGAGTTTCTGAGCAGAATTGATCTGACCATGCCATGCTAACATAAGCAAGAAATAAACACGTTGTAAGTTACAGACATTTGTTGATACAGTTTTTAATTCACCTGGTAATTGTTATTGGTTGTTTTTGATTGCAGCATGACTTAGAGAAAGGTGCCTAGATCGTGTAGATTGAAAATCCACTGTAAAAATGCAAACTACTAAACATCTCCCCATTGCCCCTTTTTCCGGCCATCTCTAGGAAGATATTTCTGTGAACTGAAATTATTTTTGAAATGTTATTAACTGAAAAACAATAGTATTTAGCGTATTCTTGCGTGTTTATCAATGTTATAGTCCAGGTTAGGCTATCAGAGGCCTTATTCTTTCCCTACCATTTATGAATGTACCCTTGTGAATTATTCTGTGAGTTGCAGCCACAAGATTCTGAGCAGAGAAGGTCCACTCTAGAGAAACAAGTATGGTATTGCAAACCAAAAGCCACAGCGTTCCCTCACCCAGCCCTAAGGTTGTAAGTATGGGGTCTCAATGCCTAAAAAATAGCAAAAGGAAGTCTCTGTGAATTTGAATTCATCTGTTGACATGAGAAGGTATAAGAAAGAGAGTGCTGTCAGGGCTGATCTCTGGGGGAAGTGCAGAGAGAAGGTGGACAGAAGATGGGAAAATATGGTAAAGAACAGTTCAAAGAAGAAGACATTTTTCAGTGATTGAGCCTGCTGTGTTCTTTCATGTTCTCAATTTTTTTTTCTTTTTCTTAAATTCAAAGTTTTATTTGGGATTGGAATTTCATCATGTCTCACAGATTTTGATACATATCAGCTCCTGTTTGCTGTTTCCTACCTAGCCCTTCATGTCGTTCTTTAGTCTTAATCCAATAATTGTTTAGGAGAAAATTCACTGATTGCCAAGTATGCAGGCACTTTAAATGTTTTATTAGTAATGTGTACTACGTTATAAAGAGGGATACAATTTCCACTTTATTAACTTACTGGAATTGCCATGCCACAGAAATCCAACACAAGGATGAATCTGTGATTGGGTGCCGCTTGTAGAATAGGTATATTCCCTAAAATTCAGAATTCGAATTCGAATTCAATATGACTTACTCCATTCTATCATACTAATTGTGTTCCTCAGCTTTCCCAGCTCTTCGTTTGTGTTGTTCTCCATGTCTACGGACAGGCTGCCCAAGACCTGCAGCAGGCACCTAGTTCCTCTCCCCTCCCCCAGCCTCTTTCTCTCCAGTTCCCCAGAGGGGGAGGGGTTAGGGACTGAAGATGAGCTAAGGAAACTTGACGAGCTAAACAATTCTATTAATTTTCCTCCATACCCTACCTCAAGTCTTGGCCTTAACATCATATAGACCTGTGAATTTATTATTCAGATTACAACTGGCATCCCTGGGAATAAAAATTATACTTTCATTATTGTCTTACATGTCCTTTACTCAGAATTCTGATAGTTTACATGAGAGATTATGGTTTTTGATCTAGAAAGATTCTTCTGTTACATTCACTGAGTAGTTCTGTACAATTTAAAAGCTGTGTCACAAAAACAGAAATAAAAATTGATTTATTCTTGTACTTGTTCTTTTGTAGCCAAATCACATCTTCCACAGGTAATATGTGTGTTTTTAGAGGTAGGAACT
Organism: Hydrochoerus hydrochaeris; assembly: GCA_004027455.1. Lineage (NCBI taxonomy): Eukaryota > Metazoa > Chordata > Mammalia > Rodentia > Hydrochaeridae > Hydrochoerus > Hydrochoerus hydrochaeris. The sequence continues at coordinate 106,152 of PVLA01002445.1, forward strand.
TTGATTGAGAGAGATTACTACCACTGACAAATCTAAGAAATAGCATGTAAACGCAGGCTTCTTATTTCAAAAAGAAAAAGACACACAAACACAGACACTGGACAATACCATATCTATTACCTTTTGTAGTCAGATTTTATCCTCAAATGAACACTTATGGAGCCTTTTTATTGAGGATAATTCTTTTGAAACCACATAAATTATTAAAGACATACACAAGGTAATAGTGTGTATTTTAATCTTTATCTAAAGGCTGTGTTAGCATAGAAACAAAACATCTCAGACTACATGATGAGATCATCCAGGAGTCCTAAGAGTGCCTCTATTTGCCCTCAAAAGAATGTTCTTTCTCATTCATATCTCTCTAGAATTTCCTCAGTTTCTCATTCTTTCTAAAAGTTTATGTAGTCTGCTTTCTCTCATAAATGGAGTCAATAAATGACAAAGTCATTTAAATTTTCAAAGTATCTAAACCATCATAATGTCTAAAATGCCACTTTCTATTTCTTTTCTTAAATATTTCATTTTTAAGTACAGCTTTTAAAACTGAAACCACTATTTTGGGTAATAATAAATAAGTCATATCAATATTTAAATTTTATTCCTATATGACTTCCTTTCACAACCATTGTCTGAAGAGAATCCAGAGAAATAGACATATTTTTAAAATGAATTCATTTCACTTTTCTCAATGAATGGCAGTAACTTAATGATAAGAACTTTGATCTAAGTTAATATATTTATTTTAATAACTTATATAGATACATTGAGGTCCTGTTTTGACAATAACTAGACTTAGATCATTGTGGGATTCCATTTTCTTCCTAGTAAAATTAAAGATCAAGATTTAAAAACCTTATGTTATATGTAAAGCCCATGCTAGTGTTTAATTTCTATAAATTGATTAGTTGTATTCCTCTAGGTCAGTCAAGGATATCATACAAAAGTACTATTCAGATCACTCTACATGATCTGTCCTTCTGAATTCTTTTATTTTTTTCCATAAACAACCAGAATTTGGTCAGACCTTTGTGGGTAGGTGTGAACGTGAGAATATAGTTACCTCTATGGCCAGCCATCAAAGAACCTCTGGCTGCCAGAGCTGGCAAGTTCAAGGCACGAGTTGAGAATCTGAGCTAAGGAAACCTTGTATTTATATAATGTTTCTAATTTAGAAGCTTCTTTTATCATTAATTTCCTTGATTTTTACCTTCATAAAGGTAAGAAGAATAGATAGGACATCTTACTGAAGTAGGGATAGAAACACCCAGATAAAGAATTATCCAAGGTTCTACAATCATCCAATGTATAACTAAAATAAGAATTTAAATGAGTCAACTCCAGTTCCATCCAGCCTACAAAACATTCAGCTCTTCTATGTTACAAAATTTAATATTTAATACTAGTTTTATGATCTTTTTCCCCAATAACTTTTTAAAACAATACAGAGGAGTTCATGTTATGTCTCATTGAAATTTGGTGAGAGTGTTTCTCAAAGCCAGAGAGGAGTGACCATTCCAGACACTTTGGCAGCCCCTCAGAAGCATTACAACCACTATTGAGGCATCAGTAGAAAGCTACCCAGATTTCCATGATTATTAGAATTTCTCACCTATCTGAAAAAAACCATTGCGCCTAGCTTCATATTTAGTCCTGTGAGCAGAGAGCCAGGTATGGAACTAGGAGATTCATGAGAACTTCCTCTCTAGGGAAGACACATCCTTTAATCAAATTTGCACTTCTGCATTTCTGTTCTTATCAGAGATTGGTACAACTGGAACGCCTAAATTCAAATCCCTGCATCATCATTTGCCAGACATGTAACAGCAGGAAATTACTCAATATCTCTGGGCGCCAGTTTCCTGAGATTAAAATAGAAATTATAACAGTGGTTGCAAAGATGCAGTGAAATAATTTAGATAAGTCATTTACTACCACTGACAAGCAATAACAAGACAATAATCTTTATCTACTTAATTGATTATACTATTTATTATACTGTTGCCTGGTACATCGTGAGCATTCTCTAATTGTAAACTATTTTTTTTGTTTCAGAGTAAAAAAGTATTGAAAATTTGTCTTATTTACAGAAAAATATTTAAAATTGCTCCATAATGTAAAATCTTTATGTACTTTACAAGAAACTTTACAAAACCTAAACTGAATAAATATACTCATTTACCTTACCACCTGAAAAAAAATCCTAGATTTCAAAATATATCTTGGTGTGGTGCTATGGTCAATATATTTCTTTAACTATGTCCAGATGCAAGCTAAAGTTCTATTTCTTCTAAATGTAGGAAAGAGGTCAGTAGGGTATATAGACTTTTCCTGCAAAAATATGTTCACTTAACTCACACAAACAAATAAAATTGTAAATTATTTTCTGAGTTTATATAGCCCAAAAAAGGGTTTTCTGTCTCTTTAAATTGTGGCTTAACCAATAATTAAGCAAAAGAAATATTAGGCCCAACAAACAAACACTTTAGTTAGATAGTCTCCTATTACAACCATTGCACATGCTTAAAGCTAAAGCATTGTAAGGGAAAGTGTGCAGAGCTAATGAAGGAAAAAAGCCAAAACTCTAAAATAACAGCTATTCAAAGATTTTAATGCAACTCAGTACAGCTAATGGCTGGGTTAACTGGACATATCCCTTTACTTCTCTAGGTTGAGTACTCTTGCACTTAAGATTATCTTAGATAATCTATGAAATCTTAGTCCTATTAGTAAATCCTAATAACTTTACTTATTTGCATGTACCATAGTGATTAGAGCTCAGTGCATAGTCTGTAGTGCGCTGTAGCCCTGTAAAGAGATTCTAGTCTCAGCTTTCCTTTTGTCCTACGCTGATTCCATTACCGGTACCCTTCGTTACCACCTGTTCTCTACAACAGTTGTTCTTAAACGGAAGCCTGCATCAGAATGACTTAGTGGCCTCCCACTCCCAAGGCGCTGACTGGAAGGGTCTGGAATAGGGTATAAAATGGCATTTCTAACGTGACCTCTGGTGATCCGGATGCTGTGAGTCCCGATAACCCTTTGAAGACCCTTACTCAACCTATAGCATATAAACAGGTTTGATGAGCATCATCTGAGGGCAGCTGAGAATAAAGGAGCAAATTTACCTCGATGTAACTGTGGGAGCAGCCCCTCCGGCCCTCCAGTTCCACGTGGGTGAAGTTCAGGTCTATTAGCTCGCCCTGAGGCTGTTCTATGATATAGATGCATTGCCTGTTGTGAGCCAAAGGCTCAGGCAAGTTGGGAAGAAGGAGCTCACCCTCTGGCTCTGTGTAGTTCCCTCCACAATGCAAATCCGCTACAGGCAAAGGGAAGAAAAGAGAAAAGGAAAGGTTATGTGACCCAGCCTCTGAAATTTGCACACACACATACAAACAGTCATATTACCCTATTATTTTTATTTTCACTTTATTAACCCTATTCAGGGTTATGCCTCTATTACAAGACTTCCCATTTGATATATTCATACTCTGTCCCTGGAGTATCTGAAGTAATAGCAATGTGTGATCAGAATTCTCTATATAAATTGTTTTTTAAATACATGAATGGTCGGCCTCACTTGAGAAAGATTTAAGGCATTTTATGAAATAATGTAAAAACATAAAATATATAACTACACATGTGAAGCAGATTAAAGAAAAAATAAATACAGAATAGCAACGTGTGACCAAAGTAAGGCTGATGAGCATAAACAATAGTTGTAAGGGCCACAGGAATCATAGGAAGTCAGCTGTAGATTGAGACTCACGTCAAAGTAAAAGAACAAGGGATCAATGAAGATGTGCATTATTGCTTTTCCTGATACTGAGCCTTAACAGCTATGTCTCCTATGGATTCCTGTCATGAACAAAATGACAGATGTGATGAACAAAATTCACCCCATCCCTAAAATGAAAGTTATAGAGTATTTCATTTGTTTTGTTGTTTAAGATACCAACGCAAGATAAAGGCAGGATAGCTAATAGCATTTCACTAAAATTGAAACTCCAGAGGCCAGGACACTGCAACCCTAGAAACCAGCCAGCTCCTAGGTGGATGGACTTAATCCAAAGACATATCTCTACACTGCATTGCTCATGTGAATAACCTACCACACAGCAAAACATCAAACATTGAGGTTTTGAATTATTTAGTTTTGGGCATCTCATACATTTCCAGCATGACGTGGTTCCCATAATTTAGAAACCAAGGGGTACTGGTGTATGAATAATAAAACACTAAGAAAACAAAGAATCAGAAGTTGTGGGAGAAATATTTGCAAAGGTGTGATATCGGTCAAAGAGAGTCTGTCACCCTTCGGATCTGTTAAAATACCAAATGGCAGGAAGCATAGCACAGTCCTTCAATTGCATATTAAGCTACCCACTGGCAAGTTACTTACAAGGTGATGTTAGATAGGTGATGTGGAAGCCACGGTCACTGATCTGGTTGTCAGAATGAAAATGAATTCTGGCAAAGGGACCTGTAGTCTGAAGTGGTGGGGCAGAGCGAGTGGTACAGAATTTCCCAAGAACAGTGTCCTGATGCAAAGGACCATCTCGGATCTAAAATAAAGAATAATAAATGATAAATAATAAAATAAAGAATAATAAATGTCAAAGAAGTCAGGTTTTAAAAAGCAGGTCATTTTAGACATTCACTTCAGAAAAATATATCATTTAACAATGATGGCTCTAGAGAGTTTCCTCATCACACATATAGTTAGTACACATTTGGGGTTCAGAAAGGGTGTCTTTCCATCATCCCAAATGCTTTATCTTCTATTTGAATTGCAATTCTGAGACCAAACATATTTTGGTATTTCTCTCATGATGTACTAATCTGAGTGTTTTCTTTCATAGGTTTCCTTTACCCCCGATGTTTGTTTTAAAATAATAGACTCCTAGTGATCTAGAAAAAGAAAATGAATATAGGGAAAGAAAATAGAAGGAGTACTACTGAGGTCAATTGACTCACAGTGTGGCTTAGGAGGGGTGCAGGTGGGAGTGAGTGCTGTTTTATTAGATACAGTATAAGTAATGGTTCAATGAATTTAAAAGTATGACTTCATAACTGTGAAGTACCACAATGCTGATATTGTGATCCTAGAAACTTTCTAGTTATTGGTCTTTAATATACTGAATAATTATGGTGACCTCTCTGTAATTCTGTTGTAATTGCAAAATCTGTATCACATTGATGGAGATCACTATGAAGCGGCTCTGAGCAGGATTTAAAATTAACCAAGTGGCTTTCCATGTGTACTGTGGGTCTGTCCAAGGCCTATACATACCCTTGTCTGGAGACAGGCAGCGGTTCATAGTAAGTGAACCTCTATGAAGCACTGGTCCTGGGTGAGGCCTGTAGTGGCCTGTGATGCCATGAAGGCTCAAAGGATAAGACGAGTCCACCTGCTGAGGACACCTGGCTCCCACCCCAATTAACTAGATAAAGACTGTAGTTGCAGGCATCTCACTGGTGTGGTGAATGTCAACTTGGAGATAAGACAGCATAATTTACTATTTGGAGAAGTCTTTGAACTGACTCCCAAGGTCTTGTTCAGTTCCAACACTATCTACTTTTAACCCTTTCCCTTGTTTGAAAATCAAATAAATACAGACCACCCAGAGGAGTTCTTTGTCTCAGCCCCCAGAGAATCTCAAATTCTGCTAGAAGGGTTTTGATCCTCCTCGAGCCCTAAAAATCATGTCACTTATCTCTCATTTAAATCTTCCCAGTCTATGTGTTTGGGAGATGTGGGCCTGATCAGTCTGTGGTATCACACAGAACACCAAGAAGAATATTTCAATATAGGCATTTTCATCCATTCAGATTATTTTTTTCCTTGAACAAACTTATATGGCAACATTTCTTTATTTGTATATTTAGTCTCTTGAAATATTGTAGCTATTTAGACATTTATTGTATAGTGAAAATATTTAAGTACTGTCAAAAGGATTGATACTTTCTACTATAAAGCATGCAGAAATTAATATGTGGGAATAAAATTCCTCTAGATTTAACTTAATGGAATTTATCAGATATTAATTTCAAGGTAACATAACTCACTTTTTATTGTCAACATTTGAAATGTTCTTTTTCTAAATTTTTCCAAGGAGAGGAAGATCCTCCAGTCATTCCCAACAGTTTCAAATCCATTCTTACAACTGCTAAATTACTAATGACTTCAACGTGTAGAGACCCCATTTGACAGCTGCATCCTTCCATGCTTTATGAATAATTCTACCACACTCCAGTCTTCTCAAACGCATTTGGAAAAGCTTGCTGTCTTTTTAGCATTACTGCAAGTGGCACTAAGATTTATGATGATAAAAAAATACAAGCATGACCTAAGAACTCAATCTCTTCAATATCTTTCCAGTAGAAAAATGGAGAGCAGCATTTTTATGCCCCTATATGCAGGTGGTATTTGAACATAATTACAGCATTTTCTTCTTCTGTATTTTAATCTTTTCTAAATGGAAGAAGGGAGTAGCTCAGATTGACTCCTCTCCTCCCAGTGATAATTTTCAATATTTTCCATTGATTCATCACTTAACTCATTTCAACACAATCACTATTAACTTATTTTTCTACATGGCTACAGTCAAGTTGTGAAACATTCTGCTGGTTTATCACAGATAACTGAAGATTTGGCTCTGTAAAATTTGGTGTTTATCATGAATCCTGTTCTCTCTCCTTCAGGGGCCTGGGCTTCCAGGAAAGAACAAGGAAAGGTAAGGCAGTCTGTTTCTAGATTCAAGTGGAACCCAAAAGAAACAGCAAAAAGCCAGCATAATTCAGAATAGGGGCTTAGCAAAACTTACATTTAATGCCTATTGATAAACATCTCAAACTGCCACTAATAAACTGGGGTTATCTATGGGCATCACCAAATTATAGTGCCGTGAATCCTAATCATATCATAACTTCTATCTCGATATTATTGTTTACCTCCAGATAATCTTTGCTACAATCTTCATGGTTCTCCAGGCTCAAAGTCCCAAAAGTAAATGTTAACAGAAGTTCGGGGCTGGTTATAACGTGCCAGACACAATCTCTTCCTGGGGGGTAGTTTCCAGGATACCCCGGAGATTGGATAGAGCCGTAAGTACCAGTCAGTCTACCTCCACACTCTAAAATAACATGGAAAAATAACTTTACATTTATATTCAAATGCAATTCATGTAGAATTATCATAACTCCTATAGGAAGTAAAACTTTGTTTAAGTGACTATGAACTTTTTAGATAACCTCACAAAGTAAACGAGACTTTCAGTTTTCTAGTTTCATAAAATTATAAATCTAGATATATCAACCGATAATCACCCATGTGTGAACTCTGTGCTTAGGGGCCGTCGCCCAAAAGAGATGCAATTCTAAATACAGTGTTAAACTATGCGAGGGATGGATAATGGGAATATAGACTGATTTTCTCCACACTGAAGAGATTAATATCTGTATATCAACTCAAACTTTTGGAACTTTTTTCAGCTCCTATGTCATTCAACAAACCATATTTTATATTTTAAAATACCTAAGCAGCATATAACTTCATTTGAGAAAGTTCTTTAGCAGTATATCGAGGCAGAACATTTAGTTTATAAATGAAGTCATTCAAATGTCAGTGGCAGTTAAGCCACCAACCCAGGAGTAAAATAGGCAGGGACTGAGCTAGGCTTTCTGCTCCTGACCCTATGACCATCCTCAATCACACCAGCTCTTTAGCAGCTGATCAGTGACAGGAAGAATTCCATCTTCATCAATACCCATATTTATTTGACAAAGAATCTGTGGCAGTTTCTAAGATCTGATACTATAAAATTTAAAAACATAGAAAAACAAAATAATTCTGACCATAATAAACATTAGAAAAAATAAAATAAGGAGAAAGGACATATGATTTAGGTAACTATGAAGATTATTCAGATAAAAACTTTTCTACCAATGCAGAAAATTAAACAAATTCATTATACTGCTCTCATTATTCTTAATAAGAAAAAGTTCATCAGATAAATATACATTTCCCAAGTTTTAATACTTAAAAACTACCAGATGTAGGGCCAGGGGTTTAGCTCAGTGCCATTAAGTGTGTCTGCTTGGCAAAAACTACCAGGTGAGTAAAATTTTTAGACACATAAAATACTATAAGTAAACTATTAATAATAAAATGAAAAAGTACAACCTATATCAAAAAGTTAGTACCCTAATATACTAAACATTTTGGAAAAGAACACAAATGTAAAGAGAATATACATAGAAAAAATTCAATGTCCCTTGTACATATGAAAAAATGTATAAGGAAAATCTCAAAATATAAAACCTTCACTAAGATACCATTTCTTCCCTCTCAAAATGATACACATCTGAATTTTCAAAAATAAATTATTGATGAAACTGTAAAGAAATTGATACTCTTACACTGCTAATGAGAATGCAAAAAGGTATAATCACTTTAAGAGAGAATATGGCAATATCTAACAAAACCTTATGAGCTTTTTTGGCCAATCCTACCTTTAGGAATATATCCAAAGTCACACCAACAAAAATACAGTAAGACAAATGTACAAGATATTTCACTGCAGTAAAATTTAGAATTACAAAAGACTGGAAATAAGTCAATGCCCATTAACAGAGCAATGGAGAGCTAGGGATTTAGCTCAGCTGTATAAGCACCTTCCTTGCAAGTGTGAGGGCCTGAGTTTGATCCCTGCTACCCCCAAAAAAAGAAAAAAAAACAGAGCACTGGAAACATCTACATATACACCAGTGTAGATGGTATGCTACCTTTCATCTAAGAAAGGAAAACATGATTGTAATCAATTATTTGCTTAAATAAAGGGATAAGCTTTTTAAAGAAAGGGATAAACCCAAAACTAAGCTATACTTCTCAAAATCTACCATGTATATTGATTCAACTTTGGTATTATGAATATTTTACACAATTCTAAAGGAAAATTTAATATAAATGAAGAAATATCTAAAATTATAAACAAATCGATGAAGTAACTTCACTGAACTGACAATCATGAAGAGTAGGAATGAGACTTTAAAGCACTGTAATTTGACAATATGACCAAGCAAACAGCAATAAAATGAAGAATAAAAGAATGGTATAAAAGAACAGCAATGAAATGAAGTATTATATGATTTCCAATTAGCACAGTATTAGTAATAATACTGGTATTATTTTACACATAAGTAAGGTTAAACATATAGGTAATATATTAATGTCAGTGGGAACCAGGACTTTTACTGTATGATATAGGAGACTCAAATATAAAGTAAAAACAATATATGTTAAAATCACTATGGAAATATATTTTATATTTTTGATCTACACATTTTGATCTACACCAACCTAGTAACAATAGCCATCCTTAGCATCCAAAATGTGGGATCTGAATATCATGTACCTTTGAAAGTGTAAGAGCTATTCAGAGAAAAGGTGGTCCCATTATTGAGATAGTTAATATGTAGGAAGGGCTAGTACATCATCTGAAACTTGAAGGCTACTCCAATTTGGAGCATATAGCCAAAGAAAATGAAATTACCATCTGGAAGAGATACCTACATTTGTATATTCATTGCTGCATTATTTATAATAGTCAAGATATGGAGAGTCAACTTAACTATTCACTGATGGATGAAAGAAAAAAATGTATTCCATACACAATGGAAAATATTTGGTCTTTAAAAAGCAGGAAATTCTGTGATTTGTGACAACATAAATGAATCTGGAGGAATTTTTTTCCAGTGCTGGGGATTGAACCCAGGATATTTCCACTATTATACACAACATATCCAACAGTTTTCATTTTGAGATAAGGTCTTTTTTAATTGACCATGCTGGTCTCAAACTTGCAATCCTTCTGCCTCCACTTCCTGATTATCTGGGATTACACGTATGTGTAACCACACCTGGATGAACTTAGAAAATAGTATTGTAAGTGAAATAAGCCAGACAAGAAAAAACTAAACATGATCTCCCTTATATGTGAAATCTAAAACTATCAGACTCATAGAGGCAAGGAATAGAATGGTGGTTTCCAGGGTCTAAATAACAGTCAAAACAGGGTGATGTTGGTCAAAAGTACCACATTTAAATTTTGAACACCTTCCACCATAGCACAGCATGTACTGAAGTATAGGTAAGTATAGATAACACTGAATAATGTACTTAGAAATTACTAAAAGAGCAGATCTTAAATGTTCCTCTGACTGTGTAAGGCAACAGATATATCAATTGCTCTAGCTTGATTTGGGCAATCACCTCACAACATATCAATGTGTCAAAATATCATATTGTATACCCTGAATACAACATGTGTATATTAAACCTTAATAAATAAGGTTGGAAAAGTAAATATTGGAAATCTGAAAAAATAAAAATAAAATATATAAAGCAAAATTTGTCACAACAAAAGTATATAAATGTATAATCCTACTTGAGATTTTAATACATTTCTTCCATGAATTAAAAAAACAGTTTAAGTCACTAAAAATATTTGAACAAAACTATGGCCCAACTAAATTAAGTTGGTACATATACACAATTCTATCCAATCTTTGCAGATTATATATCACTCCAGAAAGCAAATCTCAACAAATTTCAAGAGACTGAAAGAATGCACCATGTGCCTAATGACTACATTGGTAATTAATCAATATACTCTTTCAAAGAAACACCCTTAGAATAAAATCATGATCAGAAACCAGATTAAAGTGAGAAAATGTCTCAAGCTTTAGTGCACACATTAGAATAATAAAATGGTGATACCACTTACCAATGCTTTTGAGCCAAGAAATTTAGAAAATCTAAAAAACAATACTAAGGTATGTCCCCAAAAAGATAAGGGAAGAAAATTATAAAACCAAGAGCAAAATAAAATCAAAGTTAACAGAAATTATAAACAAAGCTAATAGTTTGTATTAATCAGGGAAAAAGAAACACAAATTATTTATATCAGGAATAAAAGAAGACATCACTGAAGATCCAAAAAACACTAAAGGATAGCAAGAAAATATTATGAAAGAATAGATAAAACAGATGAATTTATTGAGAAAAATATTACCAAAACTAAGAAAAATTAAAAATCTGAATAGATATGAACCTGCTCAATAAGTTGAATTAATAAGTCAAAACTTTCTCTCAAAGAAAATTTCAGGCTCAAAAAATTTTAAGGTAAATGCTTTCAAATGTTTAAGGAAGGAAGAAGTCTTGCTAATCTATACAAATGCTTTCAAGGAATATGAAAATGAAAGAATACCCTAGTTAATTTTAAAGTGTCAACATTACAACTTGATGAAGAAATTACAAAGTCACTAGTTGACCAATATTTCCCAAATATAGATTCAAATTTTTGAAAAATAAATTAGAAAATCAAGCCTAGCAACGTATAAAATGAATAACTTGTCACAAACGAGCGGACAATTTTTGAAAAATGCAAAGTTGATTCAACATTCAAAATTGGGAGAGCATCAAAGTAGGCTAAAGGCATCAGTGCTTACAAGAGACTTGGAAGACAGTCACCAAAGTACTCAGATACAGAGGGCAAACAAAAACCCAGTCAAGGGAAGGAAACTTAAAGGAGAAGCTCATAAAATGAAATGCAGTATCAGAGGTGTTTTGAATAAGAGAAAGGGCAGTTTCTCGATCCTATTAGTGCTTGTATCCCAAGTCCAATGAACACACCCTCTTAGGAAGAGTTCAAAGCTTGTCTTGGGAAAGATTTAAACAGAATCCAGTGGCTGGAAGGCTGCCAACTGGCACCAAGACCAGCCCTGATGACAGAGAAGAGCAAAAGGCATACTCCTGAAAGAGTAACATTCCAGTGAAAAATCACAAGGGCTCGCAGTGCTTATGACCAGTGAGATATGGGAGAGAGAAAAGACCCTGGAGCAGAAACAGGGAGGGCACTCTCTCTGTGTCCTCCAAATGCCACTGGAGGAGTGGTATCCTAGTTTTCATATGAAGTGTACTTCCAGCTAAAGTGTATTCAAAGCAACAAAGGAGGTCACTACACATAAGCAAAGGACATAACACAAGGGTAAAGAAAGAGCTAACAGTTATAAAAATGGATGCAGCAAATGTCAGCACACTCAATTTCATAAAACAAAACTATTGATATAAAAAGACAGATAGCACCAATACAATCATACTGAGGGACTTTAATATCCCATTCTCACAAATCAACCAAATAAAAACTCAACAAAGAAATACCAGAGTTGAACCATACCATTAAACAAATAAACTTAACAGCTGGGTATCTATACAGTATGTCATCAAACAGCATGGAATACACTCTTCGCAACAGCTCATGAAACTTTCTCAAAAATTGACCATATCTTAGGCAATAAAAATATTTTAAATAAATTCAAAAGAATTAAAATTATCTCCTGCATCCTATCAGCTTACAATGAGATGAAATTAGAAATCTTCAGCAGAAGAAACCACAGAAACTATGCAAACCCATGGAGATTAAATAACACAATCTTGAATAATCACAAAAGATATCAGGGAAAATTTAAATTTCTAGAATCAAGTTACAACAGCAGTACAACATATCAAAACCCGTAGGACACTAGAAAAGTGGTTTTCAGAGAGAAGTTTATAGCTCTAAATGCCTTTATTAGATGAACAAGTAAATAACCTAATGATGCATCTCAAAGCCATAGATTAAAAAAAAGAGCAACACCATCCCAAAACTCATAGAAAGAAAGAAATTATGATGATCAAAGGAGAAATCAAGGAGGTTGGACTAAAAAATAACACAAAGAGTAAATGAATCAAAGAGTTGGTTCTGTGAAAGGATAAATAAGATCAATGAATCCTTAGCCAAATTAGCAAAAGAAGGAAAGAAAAGACCCATATTCCTGTAGTTAGAAATGAAAAAGACAAAATCGCAATGCACCCTGATGAAATTCAGAGAACTATAAGAAATTGTTTCAAAAATTTACATTCTAATATATTGGAGAATCTAAAAGAATGGATAAATTCCCGGACACATATGAATTACTAAAATTGAACCAAGAAACTAAAACAAAAAAAAAAACCTTGAATAGACCAATAATAGGCAATAAAATTCAAGCAGCAATAAAAGATAATAACTAACATAGCCCAGGGCCCAACTGATTAACCAGCTGTACTTTATCAGAACTTCAAAGAAGAATTAACTTCTCAAATTCTTCCATGACATTGGAAGGGAAGGAATACTGCCAAACTCATTCCCTGAAGTCAGCATGACTGTGATACCCAAACCAGACAAGGGCTCAACCAAAAAAAAAAAAAAAAAGGAAAGAAAGAAAACGATAGGCCAATATCCTTAATGAACATAGATGCAAAAAACCTCAGAAAGATACTTTCAAATAGAACACAACAAATCATTAAACAGATCATGCATCATGATTAAATGAGTTTCAACTCAAGGCTGCAAGGATGGTACTGTATGCCTAAATCAATCAATGTAATATGCCACATAATTATAAGTAAGGATAAAAAAATCACATGATCATGTCAAAGATGCAGAAAAAGTTTTTGTTAAAATCCAACATCCAATTCATGATTTTAAAAAAAATTATAAAAATAAGTATAGAAAGATGCTACCTCAGTCTGATAAAAGTCACTTAAGAAAAACCCACAACTAACATCAGACTAAATGGTAAAACACTAAAAAATAGGAATAACACTAGAATGTCTATTCTCAACACTTCTGTTCAGTGTAATACTAAAAATTTTATACAGAGCAACCAGCAAAGAGAGAGAAATAAATAGGATACACATAGAAAAGGAAAAATTCAAATTATATTTATTTGTAAATGATATGACCCATTACATAGAAGACACAAAACAAATTCCAATAGAAGGTTCTTAGAGCTAATAAATAAGTTCAGCAAAGCGGTAGAACGCAAATTCAACACACAAAAATCAATAGCATTTTTGTACATCAATAATGAACATTTCAAGAATGAAATCAGGAAAACAATCCCACTGTCTATGGCTTCAAAAATAATTAAATATCTAGGAATTAACCTAACCAAGGAGTGAAATACTTCTACAATGAAACCTCTACAATGAAAGTTACAGTACTCTGATAAAAGAGACTAGAGAGAATATTAGAAAATGAAAAGACATCTCCTATTCCTGGATTGGCAGAATCAATACTGCCATAAGGCCTTATTACAAAAAAATAGTTAAATAGATGGAGATATAGATTTAAAGCATTTTCAACCAAATACCAACAGCACTCTTCACAGAGTTAAAAAACATAACTCTAAAATTTATATGGGACAAAAGATATCCATAATAACTAAAGCTATACTAAGTAAAAAGAATAAAGTGAGAGTCATTGCAATCCCAGATTTCAAGTTATACTAAAAAAACTACAGTAATAAAAACAGCATGAAAAATATTTAAAAAAATAAAAACACCATGACACTGGGACAAAATAGATATGTAAAACAATGGAATAGAAGACATGGAAATAGCCCCATTCCCCCATAGCCATTTGATCTTTGACAAAGGAGCCACAAACAAGTCCTAGAGAGAAAATGCCTTCTTGTTATTTGGTGCAAAAGAATGAATCTAGACTCATAATTGCTCAGCTTGCACTAAAATGTAATCAAAATGGATCAAAAACAAAGGTATAAAAATGGATAAACATATACACTGAAAGATATAAATAGGTAAAACTCTTGAAGACATAAGCACAGCCAAGATTTTGATAAAAAGAACCCCAGTTGCACAAGAAATAATATCATGTCCAACAAATGAGATCATACCAAATTAAAAAGCTTCTGTACAGCAAAGAAAGCAAGAAAGTGAAGAGACAACCTACAGAATGGGAAAATTTTTCCAACTACTCCTTTGACAGAAGATCAATATCTAGAATATATAAAAATTTCAAAACAATTAGGCCTCCCAAAGTAAAGGACCCATACAAAAAATGAACAATTGGAAAAAAAAAAAAACACTTCCCAAAAGTACTAACAGCTAATAAATACACGGAAAAACATTCAACAACTTTGGTCGTTAGTGAAATGCAAATTTAAGCAACAAAAAGATTCTTATTCCAGTCAGACAAACTGTCATGAAGAACTCAAACTCAAAATGCTGGCAAAATGCTGGCAATGCTGAGGGTGGGGAATCCTTATACACTGTTAGTAGGATGTACAATCAATAAAAATCATTATAGAGATTACTCAAAAAACTAAAAATAGAAATTCCACTTAATCCTGCTATATTTCTCCTGGGTATGTTCTCAAGAGTCAAAGTCATCAGTGATACAGGCATGCATAGCACCATTCATAATAGCTAACTCATAGAGAAGCCCACATTCCCACCAGCAGATGAATGAATAAAGAAAATGTGTTATATATAAACAACAGAGTATCACTCAACCATGTCCACTTTTTATGCTTTGATTTTGTAACTTGAACAACTACCTCTAAAATAACAACTAGTAATTTTTTACTTTTTTTTTAATTCTGTATTATTTCTACACTTTTTTCTGTTTTGCTTTTTTTTTTCTCTAAATAAAAAACTCTTGGGGTTATTTGCAGACAAATGGATGGATTTTGAGGCCACAGTGTTAAGTAAAATTAAGCAAACAGGATTAAATATCAAATGATTTATCTTACATGAAAAATCAAAATAAATAAAAAAGAAAATAAAGAGGTGTGGTAGGAGACAGAAGTAGACTTTCTAGAGATGAAGAAAGGATCTTGGAAAAGGAAAGAGAAGAGGAAATGAGGAAAAAATGAATCAAATTTGATCAAGATGTATCAAAAACATACACTAATAAAAATATAGTAAAATGGCAATACCAAAGAAAATCATTCATAATCAATAAATATAATTCACAATTACAAAATATATGTCAACATGATCAAATAATCATTCTAAAATATTCAGAAAGACTATTATATAAAATTCAATACCTACTTATAAGTTTTAAAAATTCTTGGCAATATAAGGATAAAAGAAGTAGTGGTTTTAAAATGTTTAGAAAAGATGTTTACAGATTCTGATACTTTTTCCATTGACAGGTGCAGTTTCGTGTCCCTCTCCTTGAATTTAGGTTGAATTGTGAGTAATTCAATCAATTAAGTATGAAAAAAGTAACACAATGTGATTTTCAAGGGTAGATCAAAAACCCATTGGCATCCATCTAGCTTTGTCACACTGCTTACTCTGAGAGAAGTCAATCATCACAAAAGAAATATCCACTACTCCAAGACCACCTGATTAGAGAAGGAATATTTATGAACTCAGATTCACAGATTGATAAACTCTCATCTAAAAGTGGGTATACGGGCAGGACGCATGGCTCAGTGGTAGAGTGGTTACCTCGCATCCAGGAGGCTCTGGGTTCAATCCTCAAGGCTGGGGTCAGGGTACTAATTATTAGCTCTATGAGTGAGAGATTTTGTTTTGCTTTGTTTTGTCCAGCCCATTTGAGCCTTTTGTTGTCTATGGTCTCAATTCACATCTGATCATAAGCAATTAACATATGTCAACTAAAAATAGTCATATGGATCCCTTTCCAAATTCCTGGCCCACAAAGCCAAAATAAAATTAAATGAATACTGAATTGGGAGCCAGCATACTTGTTCTCTCCTATTTTACACATTTAAAAATTGTATAGTTGGAAGTTTAAAAGATAGAATATCAAAACCAAAGCAACAACAACAACAGAAAAAGTTTTCAAGTCATCACTAAAATATGGAACAGTATATGAACGAGTGGACAATATTCTCATGACATCTTGGCAGTGAACTAACAAGCAGAGCTTATAAAAGTGTTCAGTAATTCCATAAGGGACTCAGCAAGATTACTATATTCTAATCCCTTCCAATCCATCCTAATATGTTGTCATTGGATACAAAGTAAAATCTAATTCACTGTAGATTTATTTGGCTTTCAAATAATTATAAAAATATCCTCTATGTATGGATCCCAAAACTTATCCTATCTAATATTGATCAGTTTTGCTTTGGTTTTCTCTGAGTTTAGACATACCTGGTTCCTGTGTTTCCCATCGTACTGTGAAGCCTCTACCCCTTCTCAAATGATCAGAAAAGAGGTGAAAATAGAGCGCATTGTCACTACTTCGAAGACCCTGAGGGGCTGTGGAGCCACAGAATCTTCCAAGTGGAAAGTCTACAGAGGAATCACCATCATGAATCTGAAGAAACTCATGCAGGCAATTGTTCTCCCATTCTAATTGGAAGAAAGTGAATGTGATATGCAAGACCTAAAAATACAAAAACCACAATATATTATTTTTTACTTCCATGTTAATTGTAAAGTATTTCTCCTAGAAAGTATTTACATAGAGAGATACATCTACTATATATCTTAACTCATTCACTAATACAATTATCCATAGTATACAAGACTTACGTTAACAATTGTTAAAGCCAGCAAGCATGATGGTGCATTTCTCTAACCCCAGCACTCTGGGAGAATGGAGCTGGGGAATTTATAGAGACAATGTCTCAAAATAGGTAACAGAGTACCCTGGGTGTGATTCCCAGCAACATAAAAAATTGTTAAAGCCACATTTCAACTAATATCAAAATATATTTAAAATTCTTTGATGAACTGGAACTAACAACCTTGATTTGAGCATTTCATATTATATGCATGTATCAGATTATCATACTGTACCTCATATATAGGTACAAACATTATACATCAAAAAGTCATGGAGATTTACCTACAGTTCATGAAATTACCAGATCTTTCAAAATCATTTCAATTGTGTAGCTGACACTGTATCTAGAAACTGGTCATTTGAAAAATTTACCATGAATTAAGTTTAACCCACTAATACTGCAATTCACAAATGTTTATCATCTACAATTACATTCACAATCACCCCTCAGTAATGCAAATCCTTGGGATGATCGGTTGCTTAATTCAGACTGTCACACTCAAGTGTAGGCAGAGTAGACACAACACAGACATGTCTACATTCTGCAAATCTTTGTGGGTTGCATATTACTATGGGTGAACAATATCAAGAGAATGGGAACAAGGTAAGACCGGTATGAAAAGTCCTGAGAACACAAGTGTATGAGAATAAACATGAATATGGTATCTGAGGTAAACTGTCAGGATGCACAGCTTTTAAATATAGTAATAAAATAATAAAATTTAAAAGATTTTGGACTGATAACTTCATTTTAAACAACAAACCAAAACAAAATTATTCAATTTAATTTTTATTAGAAACTAAAATCAATATAAAATACAATGGCATTCCGCTACTGAAAAAGAATTGCTGAATATTGTTGAAATTCTGTTAGGGTATTTTTAAGATCTGTTTCCCATCATTACACAGTTTTCTCTCCAGAAGCAATTTAAATAAAAATCAAATAATGTTAATTAATTGAGATATCCTGATTTGTATGTTTCCCACCATATTATATGCATTATAGTAGGGAAAAGATGATATAATCAAGAAAAATAGAATAAATTTTCTTATAAATTAGTAATAAACATTTTTAGAGTTTTTCACAAAAGAATTTTTTCTTTGAAAAATGTATTTTCAATACCAGGAAATAGAATTCATAAAAACTAAATGGAAGGAAGGAAGGAAATTCACCTAACATACCCACCAGGAAATTCTTTTGGAATTTACTCTATTATAGGTTACCAGGCTCTAAAATGCCCTCCCTCCTCAAGGGAAAATAATATTTTCTGACCCTTGCACAATATTTGTTGTAATGCTAGTTTGCTGGGGAAAGTTAGTAGAATTTCAAGGGAAAATCTTATCTCTTCAGACAGACCACTGCATTTCAGAGCCCAAGAGTTGGTTGAAAAACAAATACTTAGAAAATCTAAGTAATTAAAGCCCTTAGGTTTGGATTAAATTTTAAGAGTATTTATGTGGCAGTTTAGAGTTACAGACATTGGAGTCAAATAGCCTGCGGTTGAGCCACTCCCTGTCACACACACCCAGGCAAATTTCCTAGCTGCTCAAGGCTCGTTCCACATATATAAAATGAGAACAATTCCTATCTTTACACTTATGAAGCTTAAAAATGCAATGATGCACATGAAGCATGGAACATAGTACCTGACATACCAGGACAAGTGAAAAGAAAGCCAGCCTAATATCAGTCACCATTGTTGTGTAATAATTGACATAATATATGGATGACTGACCATCTTTAAGCAATACTATCTTGGTAACAATATGACCTGGCTTATAGCTGCCCTATCAGTGTGTAGAGAATTATTCATTACCGGACCAAGCACGGACTTTAGAATCAAACTTTTCTTTGAAATTTAACTCTTCCAATTACATGCTAACTACTTTAAAAAAATTATGCATAATTTCTCTTGGTTCTCATTATTTTATTTATAAAATGAAGATATTATTACATATTTAAAACAGTTAATATGCAGTTAAAGAGAGGTAGACAAAATGTTTAACCTAAAGCCTGGCACTTAGTAAGTACTTAATTATGATGACTGATCACTAAACATTCAATATATATGGATATTGCATATTCAAACATTCAAACAAAATGTGTGTTTCGGCAGGAGTTAGTACATTTACCTTTCCCTCTTCAGTTTGGATAACCCAAAAACAGTTAATATCTTGAAGATAAACAACATCAGAGATCATATAGCTGATGCTTCCATTCATTCCTGAGAGGGACCCTCCACATGCTGCAAAGGAAAAGATAATGAACCATGCTTCCATGCATGGAAGAAGCTAGGCAACTAAACTCTAGCCTGCCATTCCCTTTTGATTGTCCCCTTTTCTAGTGACAGTGAGTCAAATCCCACCTCAAAGTCTTGTTGATATCTCATCCCTTGACTGTTACTTTCTTTGGCTTCCATTCTCTACAACTCAGTGAAACTCAACTCAAAACAGTTTAGTTCTTAGCTTTAGTTCTTGTATTCTACTTGCCATTGTGTTAGTTGTGTCTCCTCAACTAAGGGTAAACAGATAATAAGTGGAGACCCAGTTGTATGCTTCTATACTGTCCACATGATTTATTATAGGTTTATTTTAAACAGTAATATTTCAAGAAATTAGGAGTAATAAGTGAGGGGTGGGGTGGTCATAAAAATACTTTATGGATGAGGTTAAATGCAAAATAATTTCTGAGGAACAAAAACATTTGGATGGGACATCAGGAAGGAATTTGGGGAAGGTTGTGGGAAGAAATAGCTCAAATAAGAGAGTAGAACCATTCATGAAGGTGCATTGGGTCAGGTAACAAAAGAAAAATGTCTGGCTTGAATGAGCATTTCTAGAGAACTAGTGATTAATCTAGATGGATAGAGTAGTGATTGGGTATAAAAGGTAACTGAAAAACAATTCTGGTCTGTATGTAACAGACAATAATGAGCCAGCATACACTCCAGGATAAGACTGACATGATTACATGTGGTATTCTATGGAAACTGGCTGTTATACAAAAAAAAAGTCCCCTTAGAAAACACTTCAGCATATTTTAGATTTAGAAAGGGCATAATGACAATAGCAAATACCGATTTAATTCTTTTGAAGAAAAATTCTTCTAGTTTAAATTGGAAATCTGTAAATATCTACTTTATGCATTCTGCAGCCTTTCAACAGTGAACAAGTATAAAAGAAAGTAAGTTCAGTAAGGCAATCTGCAGAAGGGTCCAGAGAAAGGGGCTATTTCTAAATTGTATCTATGGCATAACAAACACTGACGGTACCTTGCTGAGGAATCTGACAGTGAGGTCCAGTCCATGAACTTGTGCATTCACAGCTGAAACCATTAATGCCATCGACGCAAGTCCCCCCATTCAGACAGGGGTTGCTCAAACACTCACTGATGTTTTCTGTACAGTTCACACCAGCCCAACCTGAATCACACTTGCAAAAATAGCCAGAGACTGTTTCCTAAGGAGAAAAAAAAAAGTGTAACATGGTGGAACAAATGGGTAGACAACAAATGGAATCAACTCAAGCAGTAAAGTGACATTAAAAAGTTGAGTCATACTAAGTTCTTTTCGGTAGTCCCACTTACAATTGATAGTTGCTCGGTATAAGTAGTCTTCCTTATTTGAAGATAAAATATTAGCTTATCGATTTTTTTCCTTGGGAACTAAAGCAATCACATACCTTTTTATCTTATAGTTATGCACAGGGTCTTATTTTAAATTTGAATCATTCTCTTAAAACTCATGAATCATAATTAGTCTTTTTTTTTTCTTTTCTTTTCTTTTTATCGGTCCCGGGGATCGAACTCACGACTGCCTGCTTGTAAGGCAGGTGCTTATGCCTGCTGAGCTAAATTCCCAGTCCCATTCATGAATCATATAAAATGTATTTTTCATA
Source organism: Hydrochoerus hydrochaeris (assembly GCA_004027455.1). Taxonomy (NCBI): domain Eukaryota; kingdom Metazoa; phylum Chordata; class Mammalia; order Rodentia; family Hydrochaeridae; genus Hydrochoerus; species Hydrochoerus hydrochaeris. The sequence continues at coordinate 127,487 of PVLA01002445.1, forward strand.
GAAAAGTGGAACTAAAAATTATTCTAAAATACTCACTCTCCCCAAGAAGAACAAAGGACTCACTGTGCATTGTCCATTTAAGCAGGGGTGACTTGAACAAATATTTCCAAGTTCCACACATCCATTTGGTCCATAACCATTCCCGGTGTATCCTGGCAGACAGGAACAGAGAGGAAAGGAACCTGTTCAGGAATAAAAAATGGAAGTATAAACATAGGCATCCTCCTCAATTCAGAGATAACAATTAAACTCAAGCTCTGGTCCCTTCTCTGAATTATAAGGCACCACTGTTCAAGTCTGTTTAATTCCTACAGGCAAACAAGAAAAGGTATGAGGAGAAAATATTAAAATCTTTATTTTTCCATATTTTAAAGTAAGGCCAAAAAAATAAATAAAGTAAGAAAGCCATTAAATTTTTCCAATACTTTATCTGTCGTCGACGTGACTGCTGTCATCTCTCATGTCAGGTGGTCCTGAACTATGTACAAATGAAAGATACACCAAGGGAAGGAGGTTGAGAGTCCGTCATCATGGAGAGGTTATCAGCAGATGAGAGAGTTGTAATGACAGTGGGAACTGTTGCAAGCACTGTGTTTAGTATGACTGACTTAATCCTTTCTAATACTTAGTTACACATTTACAAATGAAGACAGAGCACAGATAGATCATTTTGAGCAAAGTCAGCTGGAATGTAGAGGTGCCAAGAGAGCCTATGTGTTTTTCCGTATCACATCTCGCAGGAGTAGAATGAAAGGGCAGTTCGTGTATTCTCAATTCTGAGGACACACAGTTTGGATGTTGCCAGTTTTAATCAGACTAGCCATCACAAAATGAATTCAATGCTTTAAGAGACTCTTGTACTGATACTGTAGATTGAAGATAACACAGAAACATAAACAGGTAGGAACATCAACCAAATGCCAGCACCAAAACCTCCTCCCAACTTTTTAAGGCAATGGCAGTCTAAGTGGGTTGCGAAAAAAAGAATTTGAAGTGATTGAATGTATGATATGCATGAATTAAGGGTCACTGTTAGATATGATGCACATGAGATAGTAGCACTTCTCATGCACTTAGAAATATCATTATAGTATTTTACAAGTTACTTTAAAGAAGGTTAACTTACAGTATATAAAGGGCTGCATGGTGACATTTACAATGTCTTCTATATGAAAAAGAAGTTACTTTCATATTTTAAAGTTTACATAAAGTAACACCTCACACACATGGATTCATTGAATCCTCTCAAGAACCCTATGAAATAGCTGCTATTATTCATTTCACAGATAAAGAAACTGAAGAGCAGAGAGACTAGGTGTCTTGACCAAGACCACTAAATCTGAATGTGGTGGAGCCAAGGGAGTAGCACATATTTGCTCCCAAGAAATCATGCTTCTAATTATTTAGCATACTGTTAATTATTCAATAAGGATTTAGTCAGAGTGTGTAATAACCTATGCACCTATAGGTATATACCTACATACACATTGATACTCTTGGCTATTATATGTATTTATATGACAATTAGGAAAAAATAAAAGTAGTACTTTGAAATGTCGAGAAATATGATAATTACTGAATAAATGAGTTAACTCCACCCATTTAGACAAAATTATCAAGCTAGTTTTCTATTTGATTTCTAAAATAAACAATAAACTATAGAAAGATTAAAGATCATGTGTAATAAAAAATATAAAAGAATATACACTTGACTACATTTAAAGAGCTTGGTAGAAAAGGCACCATTAAATATGATTCTAAGGGCAGTAATAGAAAAATATTTTTCAACTACATAAAATTTGAAACTTTTAAAAAGAAAATATCACTATGCAATTAAGAGAACAGTAAAATGCCTTGAAAATGGCATTTGCAAAACATAAAACAGATAATGTGATAATGTCTTTAGACATAATGAAATTTTACAAAACAGTAAGAAAGCAAATGAGCAAAAGACATAAATAAATAGTAAAATAGCTAGCTAGTAAAAACATGAAAAAGAACTATCAGCGATTCCTGAGCTCTGCATCATGTTGGAATTTTGGGCACTGGGAGAACAGGCAGCCTACTCGCTGCTCTGGTAAGCAGCTGGGAGCCTCACAAGCTGCTGGCACACCCGGGCAAGAACTATCAGCGATTCCTGAGCTCTGCATCATGTTGGAACTTGGGGTGCTGGGAGAATAGGCAGCCTACTCATCAATCAGACATCAGTCCATCCCACCCCCCCCCACCCCCTGTTAGCAAGTGGGAACCAGACATCTGAGTTTCTCTTGGGAAGATGAATGTATGCAATGTGGCAAGTAAGGGCAATTTCCTTCTACCATCTCTTTGAAGGCAAATATTTTTATCACTGTTTTGCTCAGTTTTGATTAATGGTACTGCTCTATTCAATACTCTGTTTTTATAAGTTCGATATTTCCTTCCATTTTGCTCTACCTGATTGAAAGAACAGCTAGTGTGAACAGAATGGGATGTGCTATTGTGCGTATTGCTGTTGTCCTGGTGACCTTCTGTGAGGTTCTGTACCAGTTTCACTGCACTGCCTTGCATGGGTTTTGTTCTATCTTGTTCTGCTGTATTTTGCTACCTTCAAAAAAAAAAAAAGTAGATAATAAAGTAACAAAATGCCTCCAAAAACCTCCCTACTACACCAAAGCTGATCCATGGGACATGGATGAGGAGAAACTCAAAAACAATGCAACAGAATAATATAAGGTGATTAAAAAGTAAATAACAACAACAAAACAGGTCAGTAAGGTACTGAGCAACCTGAAACAGGATATAGCTAAACAAATAATGGACTTAAAAAGTAAAAGGAAGAAAAGAAATTGCTCTAAAGGATATAACTGCATTTATGTTTAAGTGTGTAGGATTGATAAAGTGCTCTAAAGGATACAACTGCATTTATGTTTAAGTGTATAGGATTGTGTAGGATTATTGCTAAGTTGTTATTGGATCATTGAACTTCTTTGCAGTCTCACTGTTTGAATGTCCACTTTGTATGCTTTAATTTTGTAATTTGAACAACTATGTCTAAGAAGACAATATGTAATTTATCAACTAGTGATTTCTTACTGTTTATTTTTTTCTGAAATTCTGTATTGTTTCTACCCCTTTTTCTGTTTTGATTTTTTTCTCTTTAAATAAAATTTTTAAAAAAACATGAAAAATATTAGTAATCTAAAAGGATAGATTAAAATGATGGGGAATTAATTTTTGTCTATGAAATGGACTCAGATGAAAAATAATATATCTATTATCCAAGGTAAATATATATTTTTATAAATCAATGGTTAGTGCATACAATGAGTCAACATTTCTCAGAGAAATGTTTAGCTAAATTAGAGGAGGTGATCCCTATTCTAAGCAATGCTACAGGCAACAGACTACTCTAGATCCATTTTCCCCTTGTCTAGCATCCATATTTTGGTGGATTCATGATGCCTGAAACACAGACTATACTTCTGAGTCTCCCTTTCCATCCAATTTGGCTTTGTAGCTCAATTCCACCCATTGGCATAGAAATGGAAGAATCCTTAAAAGGATATGGTATTTTCCTCGTTCCTTCTTTTCACCTTCTTACTTGGAATCTAGGCCAGAATTATTTGGCTGGCATAATAACTTTGGAAAATAATTGCTAAGTTAGAACAGATTTCTAAAGAGCATATCTTGCTGCATTTTAAAAAACCCAAGTATATAGTTTTATTACCCAAATTAATATTGGGTTTATTGATCAAAGAATTTTGATGACAGAAGATTTCTTTTATGAAGTCCTAACTTGCTTTAAAATGTTGTAATAAAATACCTAAAGGCAAAGAGAGAGGCCAAGCATTACCTTGAGATGAGAAGCATGTTGCATGGGGGTGGCAGCCTCCATTATTGATGGAGCAGATATCTATGGCAGTGCACACTTTCCCGTCCCCCTGGTATCCTAGTCAGAGAAAGCAGGGAAGTGAAAAATAATGTCAAGTGTATAGGAGGAAGGCAATATCAATCTGAGAATCAGATATCATGAGGTAGACCAACCAGAGATGCTCTCTAACAAAACCAAAGGTGCAAGGAAATATCCTGTCACAAACAAATAAAATCTATACTTGAGAAGAAGAAGAACAAGATTTAGCAGCCTGACTTCAAACATAATGTTCTGGTATGTTCCTAATAAGAAAGTGTATGTAAAACCATGGATAGAAAGGGTCGACATAAAAATTGACATCTCTCAATTTCCATGATTCTTTTTGTTTTTGCTTTTGTTTTTTATTGGAGAGGGGAGTATCAGGAATTGAACTCAGGGCCTCATACTTTCCAGGCAGGAACTGTGCCGCTGAGTTATATCCCCAGCTCAATTTCCATGATTCTAATATTCTTAGGAGCAGATTTTTTATAGAAGTCCAAAGTACTGTTGCTTCATACCATTAAAACTTACAAGATTTCTGTTACCTCTTAGAACTCTGATTTTCTTGGCTACTAATTCTATTTCTATTTACATGAATTCTTTGCAAAATAAAAAGGGAACTAACATGTATTATAGGCCTGTTTTTAGTAAAACTTATGTGTTAAATATAAGTATACCATATTAATAGATTATTTGTGTGAACAATAGCACAGTAAACCTGATATGAGCTTAGAAAACCTTCTCAAGCCTACAGTATCTCAGTGGCAGTTTCGCAGCTTGCAATGGCTTGTCTTCTGCTAATATCAACAATGTTCTTAATTTCTTTCTCTTACTATGGTTGTACTAATGAGTCTTGAATGTTCAAGTTAACTGAAACACTCTGTACTAGTCAGTTTCTTTCCTTAGATAGAAATCATACTTAAAATGGATCGTAGAGTTTCCCAAGGCATGTTTTTGCTGATAATGAGATCAGGAAATCTGGAAAAATACCTGGTGGACAGTCCTCACACATGAAAGATCCAGGTGTGTTCACACATGGAACAAGGGGAGTCACAGAACAGCCCCCATTATTCATCTCACACTCGTCGATGTCTTCACAAATATATCCATTTCCTTGCCACCCTAGAAAACCAGCAAGATTTGAAAGATTAGCTCTATAAACAAGTCAAGAAAGGAACATAGTTCAAACTTTCAAAACACCTGCTCTATTAAAAAAACCTATAGATTAAAATGAGATATACTGACACATTGTCAAAAATCATTTTAAATTCTTGGAAACAAATTCTGGTGAAGTAGTAGGCAAATGGGATACTTTTGCCTAGTTAGTTGGATAGTATGTTAATATAAACAATATCCAGAAGTAGTTAACATTTTTTTAAATATATACTTGTTGATGGTTAATTCCATGTTTGAAACTTATTCTATGGTGATAAAACTATAAGCATATTAAAATATAGAAAAGAAAAAATTGAAAAAAATCATGCCACCCAAACTCAAAGACCCAGTCTATTAATGGGCATCTGAAATGAACACACACATCTCAAATGGAAAATAAATACATGAAAAACGTTTAACATCACTGGTGACTTGAGAAATGCAAATTAAACAACATGAAGATTCCATCTTACTCCAGAAAGAATGGCTTCCATCAAGAAATCAACCAATAAAAAATGTTGGCAGGGCTATGGGGAAAAAGGAATACTTCTCCACCGTTGTTGGGAGTGTAGACTGGTACAACCACTGTGGACATATGTGTGGAAATTCCTCAAAAAACTGGGACTGGAGGTCCCCTTCAATTCAGCTACTACCCTTCTGGATATTTTCCCAGAAGAATTAAAACATCATGCCACAGTGATTTATGCACACCCTTAACAACACAGTTTGTAATAGCTAAATCTTGGAAATAATCCAAATGCCCATCAACCACAGAATGAATAAAAAACATGTGGTATTTTTAGACAATGGAGTATTACTCAGCTATAAATAAAGATAAGCTTGATGCTTTTTTAGGTAAATGGATGCAACTTGAGACAATATTAATAAGTGAAATAAATCAAACTTACAAGTGTAAACACTGTATTGTACTCTAGTGTAAAAAAAAAACCTGAAAAAGTAATAAGATAAAAAGTAAAAATGTACAATAGATATTATGAAAATGAAAGGGAAAGAAAATGGTCACAAAGGAAGAACAACTGGGACAGGGTAAAGAGAAAAGGAAGAACAAAAAAGATTCTATGTATATGGCTACAAATACATGTGTGTGTGTACATATATACAAGATAGATAACTATACCACTAATCTCTGTAAGTTCATCAAAATTACAGTTTGTACTTTCATTGTTTGATTGTTTGATCATTTTTTATGCCTAAATCTTGTAACTACTTCTAAGATAATGATATGCAATATATTAACTAGTGTTAATTTCCTACAATTAAAAAAAATTCTGTATCATTTCTGACTTTTTTGTTTTGTTTTTAAAATAAAAAAATAAAAAATAAGATGCCTATTATACTATTGTTTAATAGGAAAAAAAATTCAGTGGCCAATAGAGACATAGGTTAATGCCTTATATTCATTTATAACACTGAATACTAAAAACAAAATGCCTCCATTTGCATGTCATCCAAGGGCACAAACACACTGAAAGAATATGAATATATATAAATTGAAAGTAACAAATTTTTAAATACAATGCACAGCTAGGGTCATACTCCCAACTTGGGGAATTACTTAAAAACCTGCATATGCTTCTACTATATGCTTGTATGAGCAAAGGACAATGGCAGTGGTGGGACTGTGACTGACTTGGATATCCCAATTCACAGCCAGGCTACAGGGGTCTTAAGGGACATGTATAGGTGAGAATACTGAACAGTAGTGGAAACACGAACAGGTCAAAGATTTACGTAAATCGGTGAGCCTCTGGTTACCATGAAAGGTAACACTAGAGTACACATTTTTGACTCCAGATGTGGTCAGTGGATGTCCACAGCAATACGTGGTTAGACCTTGCAAACTATATGGCTAATCCTGCTCCACACTTGGACACTAGCACCGTTTTAGACAAGTCTTCCAATTCTGTGAAAGTGTTACAGCAGTAAGATGATCTTGGCCACATGTTAGGGAAATAGGACACGCAACTGGATTCAAACACCTCCTAGATGGTCTTCTTATCCCACCTATCTCAGCAGTCGAAGGAGATTGGCTCTCGCATCTTGCCTGCCTCGTACTCAGCCCTGTAAAAGTACCTTTCGGACAGGGCCCGCAGTAGAAGGAGCCTGGAGTGTTGAAACACTGCACAAGCGCCGAACATGAAGAGGAGAGGCTGCACTCATCTCGATCTACCGTGCAGGCAGCGTTGTGTGGCGAGGGTGCCCACCCAGCTTCGCACAGGCACGTGTAATTGCGCTGGTCGGGTAATAACAACATAAACGAAGACAGTCAAGTGGGGAGCAAGCAACGCCTTTGAAAGTCTCATTGAGCCCCGAACTATTTATTATCTAATGTTCATTTCCATCAGGCCAATTGAGAGACTCTCTCTTTCTTCCCATCTGATTTAAGCATTTAGACTACACCATGAAAAAAGGTAAACACTCTTTTTTCAGAGTAAGAGAATCCTATAATTTATCCCAAGATGACAGGGAAAGAGCAGCAACCATCAAGAACTTTAAGTCAATATAATTAAAATGAATCAACTCAGCCTGCTACGTTTTTAGAGGAAAAACACTCATGAAGGCAGACTTTGGAAAATCAACTGTTGGTTTCTTTCTAAAAGTCCCTCTTTCCCCGTTTACTAGCCCCCTACTCTACCTCCCACTCCACCATTGGAATGAACCATTTTCCATCTTATTAGTAGAAAACAATAGCAAGAGAGAACTAAAATAAAGAACTGAAGTTTTGATGAAGAGCCGAAGTGGCCAGGACTGGGTGACCTTGAAGGTCGAGAGGCAAAGTCCTGAGGACCCAGAGTGCAGAGGGGCACCCCAGAGTCCGCAGTCACCATGGAGTCTGCAGCACTCACAGGGGCACAGGGTCAGGAAACTCCAGACTCAAAATTGCAGGTTGCCAAGACTGAGTCTTTGTGTTTTTATGACTTGTCACTGTTGAAACTTGCAAGACTAAGAGAAGGTCCTGTCTCAAAGAGAGATTCAGGCAGGAATAATAAAAATGTTACCATTTTGTACAACTTAACCTCTGGGTTCACTCTTCTGCATATGTCATCTCCCCTGCTTGCCTGTTCCCTGCTAAGGGCAGGAGGTGCCCTCAGTGCAGCTCCACGGGGCAGTGCTTGTACATAGTCAGTGCAGGATGGACAACCAACCACCAAGGCTCCCACAAGGAGTCCATTCGTGGAGGGGACTCACCGTTCCAGCTTGCTGTCGTTCTAAATCCTCACAGACACCATGGACACAGAGTTCTTTAGAGCCACCCTCACAGTCATTATATCTGAACCCACACTGGGGTCCATATGTATCAGGTTTGCAGATACAGCTGTTGATTACACAAGAGCACAACATCAGGGCTCATGCTTGAAGACCTGTCCCTGTCTCTTAGAATTAATTAAAAAAAACATCCAAATTGAGAATATTAACATGGAATTATAAACCAGCAATGCAGATTTACTGACTAGAGCCTTAGGAGAAAATCACTCTGTTCTGCTCCCAGCAGAAGATTCAATGAATGTGCTATCTTTGCAAAGAAAGTGTTAGAGAACCATGACCAGCACTGACAGAGAATGGCCTCATGGAGGAGTTGGCCATTAGTACCAGAGGTGACAGACAAAGAAGGAGAAGCACCTTTGTGCCTGGAACCACAAACTAGTTTGTGAGTGTTCTGAAAAACGAGCCGTTCAGCAGTATACATGGAGGTACGAGGAGCTCAGCTAATGTCTACGATGACAGCATGTGAATGACGGTGCAGGAAGTGAGTTTGGGAAGATCAAGAACAACATACTGAACTTATGACATGCTGTGTCACGGTGATTCCCAGCGGCAATCACTGGGATGACATCTTTAAGTAGTTTCTAGGAAAGAAGAGATCAAGAAATATGGACAGAGATAGAGAGGAAGATCATGGTGAACAGCATCCATGAACTCACAGGAGGGTTGACAGATTTATCAATCATATGTGCTGCCAAAGTGAACATGAGACTTAGCAAATAAAAATATAGGATTTCCAATTAAATTTGAATTTCAGATAAGTGAATATTTTGGCACAAGTATGATTTACCATCACTACATATTTACATAAAACCTATTTTGCTGATAAATTACATTTCTGAGCATTCAAAGATTAAAACAAGGTCATAAGTAAATAATAATAAGTGATAACACTTAAAGAGAAATTCAATAGTTCATAGCTATTTATTTCCCCTCATCTCTATTTTTCTAAACTTTTCCTATCATGATCTAGTCTCTTTCCTTTTTTCTTTCTCATCCTCTTCTAAAAGTGTCTTACAGAAAATTTAAATAGACTGTTTGAGATTATAGAACTTTATAATATTTCACACATATCTTTCAACATTTGATCCAGCTGGTTTAATTGCCAAAATTTATCTCCATCCCACACACTTTCCAAAAACATTTTGTAAGTCTTAAAACCAATTCTGAGTAGCTTTTTATTTTCTACTATGAGATCTAAGTGTTTGGGAACTTCTGGGACTGGAATACCCAGAGTTACATCCTGATCAAACCTATTAGCTGTTTATCTCAGACAATTTACTAATTCATGAGCACTGCTTTAATTTTGTGTTCTAAAGGTTTTCCCCTGTGCAAAGTGCTGAGAAAATTGTTCTCATCTTATCACTAAACACTTAACTATTAGAAAATGACTTGAGATTTCAAAAGAGATTCTGCTTCATGAGCTATATTTAAATCCTCTCTCTTTATCTCTGTCTTCCTTCTTCCTTGCTATTATCACTTGGAGATGAAGAGATATTAATCCTATACATTTCTTTAACCAGCTACAAGGTAGACTTCTTTTATTTAAATTTAGAAAATGTGAGAAGAAAGGAAAGAGAAAGGAAGTCAAGTAAACTGTAGTTATTTTGCTACAAGCATTAAAGATAAGTTTTTAAAATCCCATAGCCATAGAATTAATGATTGGTGGAAGATGAAGGAAATCTAAGTCTCTTATTCACTGCCATTATTTTTCCATGTTATGGTTCTATGTTCTGAAAGATAAAGTTAGTATTAAAATTTTGCATTTCTGTGTGTCTTTTGTTAAAAAGTGTTTGCACACAAATATATTCTGAAGGTAAACTGGTTGGCATTTAAGAAAAAGAGTAAAAAACTATATACCTCCTTAGTGAATATAAAAACCATATATATGTTTTAAAACTACTACTGTTTGTGCCTTCAGTATTAGTTACTGAACTCATTATCGTAATGACATTTTATTACTGATTTGGTATCAGCAGAGTAAATCTAGGATTTTTCAGATTTTAAAAACATTACAAATGCATTTGGCAATTGAGAAGAAGTCATAGTTTAACTTGCATTAGAGTCCATGGTTCATTATCACTCTGCTGACTAACTGAAAGAGATAATAAGTTTAATACCTAAAGTTTAATACCTAACTACCACCTGAGCTAAAATCAGATTATTCTCATCGTTTAAGCTCTGAATGTTTTAAAATCTACCAGTAGTGTGAATACAGACAAATGAAACAAAATATACTAATCATCATCACATTCATGGAGAACACACAAGCAAATACAACTATTTTTCCACTAGAAAGTCTTCTAGATCTCAATGGACCCCAAATATACAATCTGTGCATAACAAGTTCAGACCCACAAGAGCTGTCTTAGGTACCAAGTAGCCAGGAAAACAATAAGAATCAATTCTTTAGAATAAAGAGGCAATAACAAAACTAAAAATTGCAAAATACCATTTTATTAACTGTATAAAGAAGAAGTTGGGGCAAGATTTCAAGCCAACCAAGTTTTTTGTTTTGTTTTGTTTTGGGTTGTTTTGTTTTGTTTTGTTTTGGCAAAAACATAGTGTTTTCTCCTACTCTATTGTCCTTACTCCAAAAAAAAACAATTTTCACCAAAAATTTGTCTATGAAACAGGGCTTCCAATTAATATTGGTTATAATGCTTTAGCCTTACAAAGACTTTTATAATTATAAATTATTAATCTTCATTTTTCTCCTCAGGTAAGTAGGCTTGAAGAGTTAAATAAATAAACAAACAAACAAATAAATAATGGAAGAAAGCCTCAAATCCAAAGCAAACTTTACCTACCAGGACTACTGTTTTGCAATTTTTCGTTGTTCAAGTTTCCCTTTACCAAATGTGTGCTGGAGTTCCCCAGAGGGTAACTAGCCTCACTCAAATTACTGATTAACAAGGATTTAACCCACATAATTGATAAGAGTTCAAGAAAATATTTAAATGTTCAGTGTTTCTTTACAGACACCACAAAGCAAGAAATAAATGTTATGATCAGCACATTTTTTCTGTTTTTTTTTATTCTTTTAAAGAGTCATTATCATATGCCCTATTAGAATATTTAAGATGCAAGTAATTAACAGGGATTCATGAGGCTTTATAAACTATTCCCACATCAAAGGAAAAAAACAGATTCAAATGTTGTGCCCTCTAGTTTCTCCAGCAAATCTAGGAAAGGCGGAGACTAGAAACAAAAATTATTTCCAGAGTCAGCACAAGAAAGCCTTGTACTTTTTGTTGTTGTTGTTGATTACAAGATGACACAAGAGAGATTCAGCTCTGTTCTTGCAAAGTTGAAGCTGCCATTTAGAAATGCAGCTCTGAACAAATAACATGGATTTCTCTCTGTCTCCCTCCCCCTCTCATGTGTGCATCTGGGCAATCAGCTCTAATCCATAGCCTGCAGAAAATAGTTGTGAGGTTAAAGTTTTTAAACTTTTGATTATTTGTTTTTCTTTTTCATTTTGAGGAGGAAAAAAATAACCTGCTGAAACAACAATAACAATTGGCTTGGTGATGGATCTCATTCCCCCATGCATATGATGGTGCAGGAAGATTGGGAATGACTAATCCCCAGGGCATTCCCAGATACTGGCAAGGCCAGAAGCACAATTGCTAGGAATCTGGACATTTGCGACTGTATCTCCAAGGAAAATTTCTCTTTGATTAACGCTCATAAACAGAAATCAAGAGATATTGCTTTCAAGGGAATGAAAGATTAGCCCAAGCCTGAGTATTTAAAAAGCAAGGAGCGGGGGGGGGGGGGGGGTAATTTAAATGAAAAATTGTTAAAGTCTTTAAAACAGTTCAGTGGTTTGTCTCTTCCAAGCTCTCATTCTTACTATTCCTCAGCTTATCCTGAACCATGCTAAATTTCTTTTAGTAATGTAATATTAAATTTAAGCTGGAGGTGGTAAACTTTGGTTTTACATAATTATTGAATTCATAAGCATAGCTACCAGAAGTTTAAATGAGTTAAGTTTATAACCTGGAATGAATGAACAATTTAGAGAGTAGATCAAAAGAACAAAAGGATCACTTAAATGAAAAGGGAAGAATTGTGACTTTTTGAAAAAAAAAAAAAAAACATGTTAACACATGACAAGGATAAAATAAAATTACTACACTCATATTTGCTGGAAAGAACAGCATGGATACTGTTATGAGGAAAATGAATAAGATCGTAAAGACACTAGGAAAAGAGCAAATAATTGCTCTTTCTTAATCCTTAAATAATCTCAAAAATATGAGGAAAGATAATGTCAAGATTGTTTTAAACATAAAGTTAAGGAACTATACTCAAGTAAATTTAATGATGATCTCCCATAAATTTCTGGAATTGAGTATTTAAAAGGTAATTGTGAGCCTGCTGTAGTAATGTGATCCTGGCATAGTGGTGCATCTCTGTAATCTCAGCCTTTGAGAAGGCTGAAGCAAGAGGATCATAAGTTTGATTCCTGCTTGGATAATTTAGTGATTTAGCAAGATCCTATCTCAAAATAAAATACAATAAAAGACTGGGATGTAACTTAATGTGAAGGCCCTGGGTTCAATCTTCAGTACTAAAAAAAAAAAAAAAAAAAATAGTGTGAACCAGTATGGATCTGCTGACCAGTATTCCTATAATACAGTGGGAACACGGAGGTTTGTGATGTCCAACTCAGTAACAGGGAAAGGAAAGGTTTCCTGGTAGAAGGAGATGCCTCGGTTAGGAGGAGAATGCTACAGCCATTTGACAAAATAAATCAGGAGAAAAGACAGAGCAGTGTGTGGACTGTGTTTGGGGACTTCATGGCTAATTGAAGAAACACAGTGAGAGAGAATTCATTCACTGGCCTGTATGCAACCTTAGGTCTGTTTTGGTCAACATTCTTACATAGCGAAATGAAGCTGTGCTCACTGAAACTGTGAGCTCACTGAGGAATGGGATGAGTGCAGCAGTGGTGGGCAGGGACGGTGGGGTGTCCCCGCTCCATTTAAGTGCATCACAGAGTTGTCTCTTCCATGAGCCTCACTAATGTTTCAGCTACTCGTTCTCCACTCTAGCTTTACTCTGCCAGTCACAGTAACCTTCTTCCAGTCCTCAGGGAGCCTGGAGAAAGGGTTTCTTCATGGGATAACTAACAGATGAGGGAGAACTCATGAGCTATGGCTCCCCAAAGTAAAAATAGCTGTGTGTATGTTCAATAAGAGTCATGTATATCCTCATGGAGTACCTAGTTTCCCCAGTAATATGGAATGTTCATTTTGGTAGCTTTTAGTCCTTCAAAAATTTACCTGATATATTTTTTTAATTTACCTGTAACTTCCCACTGTATTCACACATGTGGCTCCATTCTGGCAGCCCAAGGGTGTTCCTGAGTAAATTGCACATTCGTTAACATCAGCTGAGCACAGAGGACCCTGGAGTCATACAAAGAACACAATCAAGTGTCACTAGTCACGGAGGAAAGTGAGGGCTGTTGTTAGTAGGATATGTGTAAGGACTCACACACAAATAAACCTTTGGAAAGCCAAACACAAGCATACAGATACTAATCTCTGGCTATCCTTCCTCTGAAATTCAGATTCAATCTAATAGAACCAAGGAGTTCTTCATAAGCTTGCAGCCACCCAAGGAGAAGATTCCTAATACAGACGAATCCTCATTTCACAGTGGTATGATACCATGGAGTTCTTACTTAACAATTATTTTGTTGTTGTCATTGTTAATGTACATGTTGGAGACATTTTTAATTAATGTTAACAGAAATATGGTCTTTTATGTAATTATCCAATCAAATGAACTCCTACTTAGATGGCTTAGTATTCAGTGGGTTATATAATCAAACCTGCCATTATTTAGATTTTGCCACACGTAGAGTAATTGGTTCTAATTCCAGAGGCCACAGAATCTTAGTAACTTTGGATGGAGGATTGAGTAAATCTGGGATGATTACAAGGAAAGCTCAGATTCTGACTCACCATTAGTTTTAATCAAAGACCAAAAGACTCACCGCCCACTGTGAAGGACAGATGCAAAAAAAAGAATCAATCAGATTGAGGCAGGTTCCACCATTTTGGCAGGGATTGCTGCTGCAGACATCTTTGTCCACTTTCTGAAACAAAGACAGATCAGTCAGTGAGACAGCAGTACTTGCCACTAGCAGCAAAGCAGGGCAGATGTTGGTACAGCTGTGTGTACTGGTGAGAACTGCACTGTACTTGGTATTAATGGCGATCTTCCTTTAGACTTTCTGTCAATTATTAATCCTTCATCAAATCAATTCTCTTGCAAAAGAGTAAAAAGGTTTTTTTTATTAGTCAAATTCCTCAACACTTTGTATGCTTTTTATCATGAATGGGGTGGGATAGAAGAGAAGTAATTCTCCTTCTTTGGAAAAGTATTATTTATCTGCAAAATATACATCAGTGGACAAGAGTGGAGACGAAATAATAATGGACATTCCTATGCACTAAGAAAAATAAATGGAAATTTCCTGTTCCTTTGCCTTTTAATCTTATCTTTGGCACCTCCAGATAAGCCTTTGAAATCTGATCATCTTTTTCTGCCACTCCTCCTCACAAGGGTTAAGATGACTGAACAGATTGCACTCCAAGCCCTATTGTTTGGCCAGCTAAGATACACCCTCCACCCCTACACTCATCTGACCACTTTTGGACCCACAGAGCAGCAAACAGACCTACCTTTGTCTACACAACCTGAGCAATCTTACCTATGTCAGCTACCAGTTCTGCTCTCAAAGGCTTTTAAGTCTTTAGGAGCAGAGGCAACTTCTTTAGAGAAAATGAGTAATTAGGCTGTGAAGTCACTGTATTATCTAGAGTAAAATTCTCTGTTTAACTAGAAGCAAAACATTCATTACAGAGAAAAATCGAGTCCATTTTCTTTGTTTTTCAGATGAATTGAGAGCCAGAGAATACCTAATAGGGGCCTCTTATTATTTATTGCAAAGCTCATTCTTTCTCTATATTTACTTCAGGAAACTACACATATGGGGGTCTTTCTATGGACTGACTTCTTCCAGTGTTCAATTTGTCTACCTTTGTTCCAGTACCACAGTGAACTGTGTCCATCAAAGGACACTATTAAGAAGATGCACCATAAACATATTAGAGGTTTTTCTGTAAGTACAATACTATCTGGAGGTTAAAAAGTCCACATCCTCTGGGGCCCAGCAGGCAATGAAAACGGTACAGGAATACAATAGGGAGTAGCATAAACTCTCATGGCCAGAGAGCCCTTGACCTATCCACTCACATTGGAAAATCATTAAAAGCTCTTCCAGAGAGCTGCAAGAAGAGGACATTTTTATATATCCTCTAACTCTTTGCTAAAAACAATGCAGCCTTCAGGAAATGGAAAACTGTAGCCTATATCCTGTTCCACAGTGCTGCTGCTTGCTTATTTCTGCTTACTCAAATAGTTCCTGAAAAGATGAAGACTGAAAAGGGGTTAGATATCAAAGTGGTGAAATGGATTTATGTTGGTTAATCTTGATTGTCAACTTCACTGGAATAACGTGATATATTCCAGATGTCTCAACTTAAATGTTACAGAGGATGCATGGAAATAAATCATGGAAAAATATCTATCTGCTCTTACAATGCTGACTCTATCTAAACTATTCATGTATTTTTTTAGTGAATATCTGGTCATCATAAGACTTACCTGCTGTAAGCTTTGAAATCTTCTCTCAAGATCCACAAGCTAACAGTGAGGAAGAAAAAGCATCAGTCAGCTGGTTTAAAGGCATTTCATATATGATGCTACACCCAGGGCATATTATCTAATGCTTTCTGCTAGGGATCCCCTTTTTGTTCCTGGTTGCATTGTCTGTGCCTGCTTATTCCTCTCTTGCCACATTTTCTTTCCTCTCTATTTCCTTCCACTGAATATATTTCTTTCTTAACGTCTTTTAAACCCACTGATAAGTGGATTCATTTTTTTCTTTGCACACAAGATCTATGGGAATCTTCCTAAATGACAATGAAGAATCCCATTCAACAGTAAGGTTGCTATAAGAACCTGAGTAAAGCCTACTTGGACAACAAATACCATAGTATTTTCTACCTTTTATATCTTCCATTAAAGCTCTGCCTTTTAACTAGAAGTCCATAATTACAATGATAATTATGTTAAAAGTATACAAAAATTAGTATCTCCTACAATATACATTATGTACAATATTGAATTAAAGAGAACTCATTTGCTCTTATGATATGGATGTTGGACTTACCTTGGAATTGAGTTGATAGATTTGACTAGATACATTTTGATGCAGACCAAATGAATTTCTTTTTAAATCTACAATCTCATCTTTATTTGTCTGGATCTAATTTTTAAAAGAAAAGAAGAGGGAAAAGGAAGAGAAGAATTCTAGTGAAAAAAATCATAGTTATCTTACAAGATTATATTAAAACCTGAATAGGATTCTATTTTAAGAACTGAGATTTGCCTATTAAAATATTCAAAACCAGAGCCAGGCCTGTAATCTCAGCACTCGAGAGGCTGAGGAAGGAGTATTGTTGGGAGTTTAAGACCAGGCTGGGCTACAAAGTGAGCTCAAGGCCAGCATGAACTGCATAGCAAGATCCTGTCTCAAAAAGACAATAAATAAATAAATAATTCAAAGCCAATGCCATGTACCCATACCATAATTTCAGTTACCCTTTCCTATAACAATACAAGTTGTGATAGAAACATATAGTGATGTTTAAAAATATTTTTAAAAACATATTACAGAGAAAGACACATTGCCTTACTTGGGAAATATTCATCTCAATGCTTTTGCCATTTTCAGAAGGTATTCTGAAAGTTCTCTCCTGTGGGTTCCTTGACTGTTTGCCAGTGCCATGCAAAGGAAAGGTATGTCTACGAAAACATGTCAGTGGATCTGGCACTGTGCAATTTCTGGCTCTTCCAAAAAGTCAAAATGACCATGAAAGGCAATGAGTTTGAATCATTTCAGGAATTTGAAGCAGCTATGACAGTGCAATTAAAGACACTCACAAAAGAAGATTTCCAGAACCACTTCAGAAAGTGGTAAAAATGGTGGGTAACTGGGGTCAAAATAAAGGGGCATGCTTTGAGGGGGTATTAATGTCAATGTGTCTTACTATAATAAATTTTTAAACATTTAAGCATTGGCCATATCTTTTAACCACACCTCATATGTCAATATATTTTCTATTTGCATTTTTTTAGTAATCAATGTTTAGAGTACCTATTAAGAAGCATTATGGACCAGGGATATAACTTGGCAACAAGTCCTTGCCTACATATCCCAGACCCTGGGTTCAAGCCACAACACACATTCCTTCCTTCATAAAATTCTGGTTTTGAATCAGACTACTAAATCTTAAATTTTGAGTGTACCATTTAAAGCGTGCCTTTGTGTAAGTTATTTAACTATGTTAAGGTAGCTTTATGTTCTTTTTAAATGAAGTAATAAAGCCCACCTCATAGGTAGCTCTGAGGGTCAAATGAGAATGCACATTAAGTGCTATGCACAGTGTGTGGCCCATAGTAAGCTAATGTAGTATTGTAACAGGACTGATGTACAAACATGATGTAACATACATTGAGCATTAAAAACGTTTAATAAGGCCTGAGAATAATTGGTCAATTAAGTAAGCTTGCCACACCTCTCTCTTGGCCCTCTCCTTTTTCTCCACCCTCACAATAAGTTCATTAGTACCCTCTATATCTTCTCTGTACTCTAGTACAATATGAGCATTAGGAACCTATTCTGCCATCATTATCACTTCCACCCACCATTACCCCTCCTAAGTCATTTTTCTTTATAAAAAGTATCTTACTTCCAATTATGCATTCTGTACTAAACATTCAAGTACAGATTGATATTGAGATGTTCAATCACGACACAACATGTAGACATACAAACTGACTTCAGGATCTTTCCCATGCAATACCTGATGCAAACATTCATTGAGGTCTTCATCATTTACTCTTATTTTCCCTTTGGATCCAGTTCTAAATTCAATGTTTTGCGTAGGTCCAGTAAAAAACACTAAATTTCCCCCTTCTGAAGTCAAACGAGGCCTATGTAATTCAACCAGAGAAAATGCAGCAATAATTAGTACATAAACATTTTTAAATCTAAACAAACTTTCTCATTGAAATAACTCTAGACTATATACATCTTCTCTTAGTAATTGACCAAATTCTTTCTACTCTTCTACCATTCCTTTGTAATCTCCTGGAGATATCTCCTAGTAATTACATACTTGACTACTTTGCAATGGATAAATTAGTAATTTTTGTATAAGAAAGTAATTCCATCTATCAGTCCAAGTATTTTCCCCCTTGGCTTTTTGATGTCACCACTTTATCAAGAAAAAATTACACTTTTGATTTTTCTATTTTGTGAGAATTTATGAAGATTTATCCTACTGCATCAGAAAAATAAAATAATCCTTGCATCTACTTACTGTTGGAGATCAGTATTTCTTTTGCTTCGCTGCAACTCAAGTTCTCCAGCTCCACCATCAAATTCTTCAAATATCAGTAAAATAGCCAAACTCCAAAGAAAAGGTGAGGACATATTCCTCACGGGTCTCCTACGTGGTCAAGTAGGAGAGAGACCACTGCAATTAACTGACCGATTTCAGGAGTTTGGAGAAAAGTAAAGCAAGAATGTGTACTTTGACCGGAGGACTATTTCAGTCTTTACTTCTTTGCCTGAGAAGGCTGTGTTATTTCATTCTTCCTGAGGAATGTAAATGATCCTAGATCTTCAGTACTCTTCAACTTGTGAGAGGTCAAAATCTACCTCAAGTGATGTACAACTTAATCATTATTTGTTTGACCTTTGAAACAGTAACAGGCAGTGTTGGAAACATCTTCTAAAACAATCCTTGCTTAGGAAGCCCTCACCTTTTAACAAATGCTGCTAGAAAAACTAAATATCCATATGCAAAAGAAATTCTTTGGGTGGAAAAAAAAGAGGGAGAAACCTTCATAATCTTGGATTTGTCAGTATTCCCTGGGTCTGATATCAAAAGCACAAGCATCAAAAGAAAAAATCACAAGCAACCAAAAGGTGAATAGTCTACATCAGAATTAAAAACTGTCCACCAAAAAACATTATCTGTAAATTAAAAGGTAATAACTAAAGGTGCAAATTGTGTATGTAATAAGAAGTTAATATCCAGACTATAAAAGAACTCCCAACTCAAAAACCATATAACCAAAGATTCAGACTTTTTCAATAAGCAAAAGCCCTGGATAACTTCCCCAAAGAAGACACACAAATGACATGAAATTATCAGCATCGTCAGTCTATGGAAATTGAAAACCACAATGAGATACTACTTCACATGCATTAAGATGACTGCTATAAAAAAATAGAAAATACTATATGTTGACAAGAATGTAGAGAAATTGAAAGCCTTGTGTATTGATGGATGGAATGTAAAATGGTACAGATGCTATGGAAAAAAACTATGAAAATTCTTCACAAAATAAAACATAGAATTAACTTATGATCCACAGTTTCACCCTGGAGTTTACACTTAAAGAATTGAAAGCAGGAACTCAAAGAAATAGCTGTACAGCAACGTTCAAAGTAGCATTATTTACAACACTCAAATGTTGGAAGCAACCTGTGTATCTGTAACAGATAAATGGATTTTTAAAAATATGATATATACATACAATGGAGTATTTTTATTACTAAGAAAGGAGGGAAACTTTTAACATGGGTTATAATATGTTGAAAACCCTGAAGATGTTAAACTAAAGTGAGATAAATCACTTGCAAAAGAAAAATACTGTACAAGATGACAATTATATGAGGTGCTAGAACTGTCAAATTTATAGAGATTGAAAGTACAGTGGTGGTTGCTGGGGGTAGCAGTAAGGGAGAATGAGGCACATTGTTTAATGAACACAGACTTTTAATTCAGAAAGATGAGAAGTATTCTGGTGACGGATGGTAGTGATGGTTATACAATATGATGTACTTACTGCTCATGAATTTCAAACTTGGAAAAAAAATCTAAGAGAGTAAATTTTATGTTAGGCATATTCACCTCATTTTTAAAAAAAATTGAAACCATATTTAGGAAAAATAAAATAGAAATTGCTTGTTATAAAAATCATCTTAAGGAAAGAAAGACACATTAGCATCTAGATTGATTGGTTTCAAAAGTTCACTCTGCAAAAGTGCAAGACACTCTGTAAAAACATTTGAAATGCCATCTAAATTTTTAGATAGTAGATGCGTAAAATTATCCTTTTAGATACGGCTGTACTGTTTAATATTATGGGAAAATGTAACACTGTTTCTCAACAGTGTTTGACTATTACAGTATGACATGAACAAATCAAAGAAAATAACTTTCAACTCACTATTTCGTATGATACTGAGTTCAATTGATGAGGAGTTTTGTTGTGTTTGTTTAATAAATAGATATGATACAGTAAATGATATTTTAATTTGACTACATTGTTTTAGTTATATAGTCTAAGTCTCCATTCTTCTATTAAGTTATGCAGTCACACTACATCATTCAACTTAGAAAATGAAGCAGAACTAAAACTTTTCTTGTAGGAGACAATTTGAGTGACTCCCCTTGAACCCAGAGCAAGTGCTGTGACTTTGATTATATCAAAACTTATTTCCACATACTGATATGTACAGAGCTGACTATGAAATTTCCTTCTCTCTTCAATTGTCTCTAAACAGTGCAAATAAGGTTAGGGAGGTACTGATATGTAATCTCTAAAGCCATCAGACGGTCTCCTGTTTCCTGGAATACTGTTCTCTGTAAAAGATATGAGCACAGTGGGATAGTAGAGTCAGTCAGCTCCAGGAATGTCAACTGGATATGAGCCTTGAAATAAAGAGGCGACGAGTCCCTAGAGCACAAAAGTTTACATGTCAGAAACTGAAGCAACAGCCTCCAAAAATAATTCAGTTGCTACTTTAATTGAATTATGTAGATTGATCCTTCTGCATGTCATTCTCCCTGCATTTTGCAAAGATGTTTTTCTTCCTACCTGGCTAGACAGCTGAAGTACTCACATAGTTCACGCCATCCTCACTGCCACTCATCCTCCAGCCCTTCCTTCTTCACTAGATAATAAATTCTGGGAGAGGCCTTGGATCAGGGCCTTTGATCCTGCATATCCTCACAGGGATTGGGTATAGGACCCCTTGGTTATCCTTAACTTTGAATATGTCTCGTTGTCTTTACTCTTGCTGCCCTTTGCACTGGAGATGGTATATTGGAATTAACTTGCCAGGATTCCAATAACATCTCAATGGGATTACAAATATAACTTTCTGGAGTGTGAGGAAGACTGGAAAAGGGATTATAATACTTGAATTACAATATGCAATATTTGGGATTGCAATATTTTCTAAAGCTCCAGAACCTAAAACATTATGAAAAAATAAAGAAAGAAGGTATCAGAGCTATAGTTTTGGTTCAAATTCATGACATTCCTGAGCAGTGGCTAGAAAAATGTCAGAGAGCAGTTTCAAGAAATTTGAGTGAAAGAAAATAATTTTTTAGACAAGAAAAGAGAAAGTTTGGTAAGGGATGCTATTATAGGCAACTGAGTTAGATAAAAAATATTACAGCTGAGTTAGATAGAAATACTATAGGCAGTTCTGCTTGGGACCCCTTCTGTCTCTCTCAGACAGAAGCTTTTTGTCTCTCAATAAATATATTCTGCTCTTAACTTCTGTGGTTCTAAAATTCACTCTTCAATTTTAGAGAATATGAACTTACTGTACCAGACATCTAGTAGGTTGGGAGTTTCATTCCCCTATATCAATGCAACCAAGGGAGAGTCAGATCTGTTTTATCGTGCTGCCACAACACAATGATTTATCCCTATTTCCCATAACTGTAGCAATTTCTAGATCTTACTACCTGCTGGGAATTATATGGTAATTTTCATGGATTATAAATTTACCTTCACAACAGATGAGGACTTTATTTTTAGAGATTAATTTATACACATTTATTTATATGTTTACTATAAATTTATATCTAATTTACAAAACTTGAGTTGTATTTGGTTCCACAGAATGTATGCTTTTACGACACCTGATTTATGCCTGGCTGTGCTATGTATTTGGACATATCAGTTTCTAAAAATAACACAAATTCTTGTTTTCAAGGAGCTTGAATTCTGGGAGAAAATTTTAAAGAAATAAATGAACAGCGTAGCAAGCCACGTGTGCTCCAGGGAGAGAAAAGTTAGCATCTCCCAAGAATCAGCCATGTTGGGACTTGGGGGACCAACCAAGAAATCAACTATCCAGCCTTTCTGGTAATCTGTGCAAACCACAAAAGTTCCAGGAAGAGAAAAGATAGCACCTCCCCTGAGCCTACTTGCATGCAGGCTAAGAACCAAACACCATCCGTATCCACTACCCCACCCTTAGCAACCCGATGGTTGCAAGGACAGGCTGAGTTGATAACAAGGTACATAGATCAACTAAATCCTTGTATTATTTGGTTGACTATGCAAGCCTGGGACCAGCAGTCTGAGTATCTCTTGGGAGGATGACAGTATGCAATATAGCAAATATGGGGGATTTCCTTCTATCTTGAAGTCCAATATTTGAAGTCCAATATTGTTTCACTGTTTTGCTTTGTTTTGATTAATTGTTTTGCTTTATCCAATATTCTGTTTTGATTGGTTTTATAATGTTCTGTTTTTGGTTTGATTTTGCTATACCTGATGGAATGAACAACTATTGTGAAGATAAGATATACTATGGTAGCTATTATTGTTTTCCTGGTATCCTTTGAAGTTTCATACCAATTTCACTGCATTATTTTGATTGTCTTTGTTCTGTTGAATTTTACTATCTTTAAAATTAAAAAAATGTTTTAAAAAGTAAATAAATGAACAAGCTAGGCTCACATAATGATGAGTGTTGAAGGGAATGCAAGAGGCTGCTATGTCATGAAATAACTGAGGAGAAAGGATATTCCTATAATGAACGGTCAGACCAGCTTCTCGGAGGCAGCAACATGTAGGGTATAAAATGAAAAATATTGGAAATACAAAGCCAGCATCCATGAGCTCCTTATTTTGATTCCAGGAATCTGTTTTTCCCACCCCTGTAGGCTGGCTGCACAACACACTAGCTTCTACACTGGGCACTCTTCCAGCGGGATGATCTGGTTTGAAGGCATGGGCCATTGATTCTGCCTGGAGTGATCGAGAACACTTAGGAATGATGGAAATGTTCTGTATTTTGATTATGAAATCAGTTGTTGATGCACTGCAACTTTCCATGAGCACACAGACCATGATAAGGAAAACAAACCTGAACTTGAAAAACAACTCTATACAAGCACCACTCTAAGCAAAATCTTTTGGTAAGTGACATTATGTTAGTTAATATTGGTATACTCATGCAGGCTCTTGGAAGATAAGGCTGATCAGATAACACAGCATATATCTAGTCTGTGATACTCAAATATTCACTGGTTTTATCTGATAATTTAAGCCTGTCTGTTTTTTCCTACATAGTCTTCTGTATCTACCTCGTTCACTCGACATGTTTTTATGCATCCTTCCCCATCCTGTAGTGTCTAGCTTTGATTCTTTTCTATTACTGTGTAGTATTTTGTTGTATTTCAATCCATTCTACCCTTTGCTTATGTATTCATTAGTTTACAAATTGAATTGTTTCCAGCTTGGAACAGTTATAAATAAAGCTACTGCAAACATTCTGAACAGATCTCTGTGTCAATATATGCTTTCACTTCTTTTGGATAAATACAAAATATGAGATTGTTGAGATATATTGTGAATATATCTTAAGTTTAGAAGAAAATGTCAAACTATTTTCTAAAGAATATCCCTACATAGTATATGAAAATTCAGGTTTCTCCTCATCCTCTCCATCACTTAGTATGAGTGTTTTCACCTTTACCTATTCTAGTGGGGGTACAGGGGTATCTCATCGTAATTTTTAATTTAAATTTCTATAATGGTTAAAAATGTTGGTCCAATAATTTTGGAAGGCTGAGGCAAAAGGATCACAAGTTCCAGTCCAACTAAGCAACTTAGCAAAACCCTGTCTTGAAATGTAAAAACAAAAAAAGGTGTAGCTCAGTGTGAAGATCCTAGATTGAATTCCTAATATTACAGCATGTGGACACACACACACACACACACATACACACACACACATAATTGGGAACCTTTTGTATATATTTGACACTGGTATACTTTCTTTGATGCACTGTCTGTTCAAACTTTTGAACATCTTTAAAAATTGAGCTAGTGTCTTTCTATTTAATGCAAGAGTTCACATAGTCTACATCTGGAGTCTTTCCGGGTATATATTTTGCAAATATTTTTCCCTCCACCTGTGGAATGTCATTTCAGTTGCTCCAGAGTATTTTTCAAAGACCAAAATAAGCCAGATACAAAAGACTGCACATTGATTGATTCCATACTGTATAATTGCACAGGGCAATGTAGAAAAACCAAAGCTTTGTATCACTAGGAAACAGATCATGAAATGTCTGAGGCCAGAAGTGGGAAGGAACCAACTGGAAGGAATCATGAAGGAGTGTTTAGAATGGTGGAAATATTGTGCCTTGACTGTGGTGGTGGTTGTCTGATGGTATAAAGGTGTCAAAATTGAACAATTAAATAGAATACCTTTGGGGATATAAATTATAACTCACAACTCATCACAGTTAATGCCCGTATACATTCATAAATGTGTTTATATAAAGATTATGTAAACTGATACAAATGTTGGCTTTAAATGCTACAAAAAGATATCCAACAGATTCTATATAATTACAGATGAAAATTATCACAATGATCCAGGTTTGTCTGAGGGCTTAACAACTAAGTGTGGGACAAAGAGAATGCTTGACAATATGAAATATTTTCCCATTTTAATATAAAATCTAATGGATTAAAATCTTCTGTTAGAGAACACAAGATACTCTAAGCTTGAACACCATTTTCATAATTACATTTTTCTGGACATCTCTTAACTCAGTAAATCTTTCTAGTGCAATACAAAATATCTCCCACATGATTTCAATAAGAACTTCCTCTTTTATAGAATTTTCCTATTTTATAAATGTGCTTATCATTCAAGGGGGTTAAAAATAATTTCTCTGCTTTTAATCTAGGCAAGCAATTCCTAATGGTTTCTTATGTTAGGAAAGAGGAAATATTATCTGGCTGACTTTTGGTAAGGAGTTAGGGAATTTGACATCCAACTCACTTATTCAATTTTAGCTCAGATCAATAGACAAGTCAGACTCTCTGTATATGATGACTATAGAAGCAATGCAAAAATCAATTTCTGTTTCCACAGCATTACCATACATTCTGTTTCCTTGCTGAATTGAGATCTGATCAGCAAAGGCAAATTAGTATTACAACGCATGACTTTCAGGGTTAGAGGGTGAATAAGTTCCTCTCTCCTTTCCCCCTTCTCCCCTAAGGTAAATATTCTACAGGCCTAAAACTCCATCTTTCATTAACTAGCAAAGCTGTTATCTCCTCTATAACCCAGAATGCATTCCACTAAAGGTCAAAACACACCCTCTAAGTTTTAGCCATCCTATGAGATGATAGGAATAAACAACAGCTCTTATTCTACAAAGGCCCACTTCTAAGGAAGACCATATGGCAAAAGGGAAAGAAGAGCCTAGGTTCTGAAGTGTATTCATCTGGGCTTAAAAGCCAGCTCCAACACTCTGCAACCATGTAACCTTGTTGCTTCATCACAGAAAGATATTAACAGCAATTAAGGTATACAAAATATTCAGCACATTTAGTCTCTGGACCTAAACAACTATCACCAAATATAAGCTGTTATTTCTTTCATAATGTAAATAAGTATAATGTATCCCTTGCCCTCCTTTATAATCTCTTGGGATTAGGTTCTTTATGGTATCCTTTCCCCCAACAAAGTTAACCTTAAAATTTTGGCTACAAGGAGAACAGAGGTATTTTATCTTTTCTGTTTAGAAGAGGATTCCAAAGTACAACCATGCATTCAAAACTTTGATGGAGAAAAATGGTAGCTAACCTGGAGATAAAGATATGAATCAAAGGTAGATTTGTCTGACAAAGGAAGGTGAATCTAGGAAGCAAAGAATAAATCCACATTGAGGGGGTGGAGAATAAGATTAGATTTAAAAATCCAAGAGTCTCCAAGGGAAGGTGATCCAAAGGAAATAATCTCTTCCTTCAAGTGGAACTGAGTAAACAGGATTAAGCTGCTTTTCATTGTGCTGCTGCTAGCAATGGAGCCCTGGAACGGGAAGGCTTTGCCCTGGGTAAGGGAAGCAGGGAACCATCTATAAGGATCCTCCCTTAGGAGAAACCTATACATATCTTTTATGTTTGATAACATCAACAGATTTTCTACACTCACTTTAGTTTGCTATGGTACCTGTTGTTCTCTTGATTTCCTTTCCTCTCCTTCACACCTTCAAACAAGGGCATTCTTGCTTTGTGGCAGACATTACACAAGTGATATGGAACCGGGTCAGACCTGTTTCTCCAGCTGAATGGTCTGCGCATTACTAATCAGTAATTCCTACCTGATACTCTCTCAATTCTGTCTCCTTCCTCTTCTCTTTCCTTCACCTGGCTTCACAATTTTTACTATAGATCCATTTTCTCCCTCCTACCCAGGTCACAGTCACTTTCTTTCACCTGCCTTTACTTTTTTTCATTATTTTGGCATAATGTCTGTCTCTTTTGTGCCATCTACTTCTTCTCTTATATCCTAAACTTTCAATCTCACCTCACCCAACCTTGATACTAATATACGGCACAGTTTACAAATGAAAATTCTTGCAGTCATCAAAAATATACATGAAGGCAAATCCTAGTAAACTGGAATTCCACATGAGGGAAATAGACCACCATAACTAAAATACTGATATGCACATAGCACACAAATATACACACAAAGATAAATACACAGTTTTACTGAAAAACAATGCAAGAAAGTTAACTCTCTTGGGGAAGAGCAGTGTAACCTTTACCAAGAGTTCATTTGAGTTTTGACAGATGAGTAATTTACCACGAAAGGGACTAAGAGTTTCAAGCAGAGAAATTGAATATATACAGCATTATAATGGAAAAGAGAGGGTTATAGCAGCATCTGTATGTGAACAATGAATTGTTTTTTAGATGGGCAGAAAGTCAGATGATGGAAGACCTTGAAATGCCATTTTAATGAGTTTAGATTTTAGAGAATTATATAGACTTTTGGGGAAGAGGTTAACATGGTCAAGGCTGCATTTTACAAGCAGTCCTATGGAGACAAATCTCAGACTCAAGTTAGGAGGAGAAATTACGTGAGTGGGCAGGCCAAGAAGAGACGGTGAGAATGGTATTTAGGAAACAGGATCTACTAAAGAAATATTTGGACAGTTACCATTTCCTTAGAAACAGTAGAAAAGGGAGTTCATGATCACGTTTCCTACCTGAGAAAGTGGAAGCCTAGAGATGTCATTAAATAAAGGAGAATGTTTGGAGTATGCTCCTTAAGCAATCAGGAGGGTGCCACTGCATCTGTTTTCCTCTTATTTCCCCACTTAGATTTGTCTTCAAATTTTTATAATTTTCTACCTCTCCTTTGTCTTCTATTGTTCTAGCTTATAAGAAAGTATCCTTTAAATTTTTATAGTGGTTATCTTTTTAAATTGCAAAACCTCTTTCTTGTTCTTTCATAGTTGCAACATTTTCCATTAAGGTAAACACATTAGTGTTACTTTTTGAAGGGTTTTGTTTGCTTTCTTTCTTTTTTCATAATGGAAGCCTTCCTCAAATACTGATTGATGTTTATGTCTGCATTTAAACGTTAAGAACAAGACACCAAGGCACAGATGAGGAGCTCTGTGTGTGTGGATATTGCTTATAATCAGTAAGGTTTAGCAGAGGGTGACTGAATATTAAGCTGACAACTTCACTGAGGAACCCCAGATGTTAACTTTTGAAGGTAATTTTCCCTTACGGTATTCATTTTCACTTGGGCAAAAGATCTCCAATCTTTTCTCCTAAGTCAAGAAAATTTGCTAGGTGTTCAGATTGTATTTAACCCCCATGTTTTCTTTTCCCCCAAATTCTTGAAAATTACCTCTTGGCCATATTAATGTATTGCCTATTCCTACTATTTTTATACTTTAAATGCCAAGTTCACTTTTTATTCCTATTAGCTTCACCTAAATTCCATTGGTTTGTAGTTTTAATAAAAACATTTATTGCTAATATATGAAGTCCTCAACAGTGAGGTAACTTCAAAATACATAAACTTCCTGGCCTTCTCTGGTGTATAATAAAGTCCCACAAGAAAATCCAGAGCTGTAGTGGAGCAGCATTATAAAGCTGGATATGATGACATGGGGCAGAACAGAAAAGGTGTCCAAAGGTCAGGATGAGCAGATGACAAAAAAATGTTCACTAGTCCAGCAGAGTTATCTTAGAGAAAAGTAGTTGGATAAAGATAGGGGCATTAATAAAAGACTTTAAGTAGAAAATTGAAGAATGTTGATTAAACCTATCTATATAACAGGAAGACACTCACAGTGTTTGAATGCAATAATCCATATTTGACATTCCTGGAAAGCCAGTCAAATTTATCAATGTGAGAGTCATGAAAATGAAGAGACGGAGCAGAGAGGAAGAGTTTCCTTGGGTGGATGATTCTCATACGTCTCTGGTAGTTCCTGTAACATTATATAGTTTCACTCTGGCTTTGGTGCTTTCTTCAGTCCCTTTTCATTTTTATATCAGTTTAAAACAGAATACTTAGAATTAATCTACTTTTAGTCATTAATGGATATGTGCATATAATGATTTCTTTTAACCTTTATGGCACTTAAGTCATCGAGGGCAATTCAACATCACTCCAATTGTCTATCCATTTTTCCTGAAGGATTATAAGAAATACTTATGGAAATTCATGTAACTTTAAAGCAATTCACTTGCTCACTTCATGGGAAATGCATTATCACTTAGGAAATTACCAAGTCTGTGCCCTCAATAGACAGATTTTTTTTTTTAATGCTGCGTGGTTTTGAATCAGGGAACATAATGCAAGCATTTGTTCTCCATGCTTGTTACTGCAATGATTACAATTATCATTCTGTAGAGTGAAAAAGAATTATGGATGGATCATTACCATTTGAATAACTCAGCTTTGACAAGAAGTTTCTCGAGAAAGTAGATTTTTACACATTATTGAGAATTTGGAGGAGGTTGGAGGATTTTTCTACTTTTTTGGAAATGATTTAAAGTACAAAAATCCTTCCATAAACAGTAAAAATATGATCAACAAAATTCATATCCAGAGAGAATACAGTGCCCTAGGGATAAGGTTTCAGGCAAGACAAACAAGGGTGCTGATGGCATATGTATATATACACATGCACACACACATTTACTAAGTATTATTAACTCCTATGAATGTCATATGCTACAGAAAATATAAAACATACTGTGTGGTTGTGGATCATTGTGAGATAAAGGTCGGTTAAAGACAGAGCACAGAAAGGAAAGAGATTTCTATAAAATTAAAGCCTCAAAGATTCAGGGAGGAAAATAGCACAACTCTCTACCTCCAAATAGCTCCTGAAAGTGGGACTTAAACGCTTCCACTGGATCAGGCCAAGCTTGATTTCTTGAAGGTGTTTAAGCAGTGGAGCAGGTCATCTTTGGTGTGAACCACAGGCAAACCCTCTTGGCATCCCTTTCCATATCTACCTAAAAAGGACAAAAATAGTTTTCTACCTGATGACTCCTAAAATCCACTGAGCAAGGCAATAAAGTGTTATTAGATACCATTCATACTGTAATCTCAGGTCCCCGCTATGAATGACCATAGAAGGGCAACTACCAACTACTTACATTGGATCTGATCCTTTGAAAGCAGGAAATGCATTTATTGACAAATACATTTATGTCAGATGAAAGGAGGAGAGTAAATGAAGTGAATATCACCACTAGGAGGGACTGCAAGAGTCTGGGGACATTTGGCACTCTTTGCACCCTGCTTCTTGCACTTGCAATCAGGATAAATAGCAGTTCACAGGAGCATCTTTGTTTTGCGAAGGGAGGTTTTGCTTTACTGATGTGATTTAGGATAGGAGGAGTGACTTTAACAAGGTTAACTTCTTCCAGAGGGCCACCATTCCCAGGGGGTTTTGTTAACTGAATTGCCACACAGATCTGGGGAAGATTTAAGATGCTGTTATCAAGAGTGGGAAAAGGGCTAAGGTCACCTCACTTCTCAATCTTCATTATTCTTCTATTTTTAAAAAGCCTGTGGCATTTTGTGTGTTTTTCCTTATAGTGGCTTGGTTTATACATACATTATGGAAGTATTGCTAAATAAGTATTTGTCAATAATTCCTAGATTATGTGAAGAAGAGATATAAACAGTTCTCTAACAGAAACAATCCTGGCACTGTATACTTCTCCAATAACATCAGATGTGCTTCCCTTGTTTTAGCTGAAAGAATCTACAACTCTAATGCTCATTATGCTCATATTCATCAGTTAACTGAGCGATTATTTATTAGCCACTACAGTCAACAGCTCAGAGAGATAGTGAGGGTAGAGAACCATGTAAGGTCCAGCCTCTGTTCTGGAGGAGGAAATCTGGGTGGAGGAGATTATATTACAAACCATCAGAATATAATTGAGGCAGCAACAACAAAACTGTGTTTTATAGTGATAACACTCAATGACAGTCTTTTGAGTATTTTGAGGGAGAATAACTTTAACTATGAAAGTAACACACACACACACACACACACACATATATATATATATATATATATATATATATATTTTTTTTTTTTTTTTTTTTTTTTTGAGACAGGGTCTCACTGTGTCATTCAGCTGGCCTTGAACTATGTAGCCCAGTTTGGCCTCCAATTCATGGCAAAATTTTCTTCCCTCAGCCTCCCCAGTGCTGAGATTATAGGCATGCACCACCACACCTGGCTTTATTTAAAAATATAAATCAGAAAACATGAAATCCAACCATTTTAGCATAATTTCTATGTATTATTCTACTCCAATTTATTTTCTGATTAATAATTTCTCACAGCTATATTCATATGAGATACATAAATTAGGTCTTTCTGTCTCCTTTTTATTTTACATAAGCCTAATTCCATGTCACTACCTGGTTGCTCTATCAGTAATTGTAAGAGTTGCAGGATTAGCAAGCCGGTCATGCCTTACATTTATGGACTCAGATTCCAAAGCTGGTTACTTTGCAGAACCTTTGGTCTATTGTTTTGGTCACCACGGTTTGTCTGGTGCTGCATGGACTTTTAGTGACCCCACATCATGCTACTATATGGGGAAGAATTTTCCCCATGCCAGGCCACTTGGTACCTCTGAGAGAAAGGAGTCTCTGGCACACGGTGACAGACAGATTTCCTGGGTCAGGTATTGTTGCTGGTTTCCCAACTGCCTTAGCAAATGAGAGGAGTCTCAAGTGTGACAGATGAGTGAAGGGCTCTCTCTGGATTTTTGCTGGTGAGTCTTCTGATACATTTCCCCTGTTGATGGAACTGGAGTCTCCTGATATTATCAGCAAGACTAGGTTCCATCTGGTTAGGAATGAGACACACTGGACTGCCTCACTGAGAGCCTGTGGTCAGGAACATCAAGCCTAGGTCACATGCCTGTTAGTGGAAGAGTCAAAAGATGTGTAACTACATAGCTCATTCAGCCTTGGTGTCCCCAGTCAATTAGTGTTTCTATTCCCTTGCAATTTTTCTGATACCTCTTGCATTATTGTATAATTACCCAGTGTTTATAATTGAACTTACAGAAAGGTAAGGAGAAGTCTATCCTTTCTTGTCAAAACCAAGAGTCAGAATACAGTATTTTTAAAATTTTTCTACTTGTACAATTGACCAAAAAGCCAAGAGCTCAAGGCTATCCTACAAGAATTAAGTTTTAAAATACAGTGTTTCCAGATACATGTGAATTCAGCTATTCTGCAGAGGATGGAAAAGGTGGTAATGACAAATTACATAGTTCTCAGGAGTGGTATTAAGTCACCATGTAACCTCTATAGTGTGATGGCTTCTATGTAGCACTGATAGCAATTCGAGTACAACCATTACATCATTTATTCAACAAAGATTTACTGAGTGATACAGTGTGCCTGCTCCTATTTTAGTCACTGGGAAAGTAGTGGGGGATAAAAAGTATTTAAAATGTGGAAGTTTACATTCTCTAAAGCAAAATATTTTTCACTTAAAACCAACTCAAATCATACCACCTCTGCAATTTATTGTCCATTCATTCATAAGATCAGCTCACACAAATCAAGTTCAACTTACAACACAGGGAATATTCACTCATTTTACATGTGTGAAGTTTAACTATAGCTAGGGCATCTAATTAAACTATTTTTAACAAAAATGGCATTCACACTAGATTAAATTCAGAAGGCTGAGATTTATTAACAGAAATCTTATTAACAGAAGTTCCTAATGAAAGAAAATGTGAAAGAAGTGAAGGTTTGGATTTGGGAGGCAAAATACTTAAGTCAGGAGTGGAACTGATTTTAGAGTAGAGGGTGTTTAATTCAGCTGGTAAATCATGCTAAATCTGATGTGACAACAAGGTAGCCAAGTTGGAAATGTCCCAGCAGGAAGATTAGGAGTCAGAAAAATAGTAAATATGGAGGATGGGTGGTCATCCCTGAGGAAAACAGTGTGGACAGTAAAGGACAGGCCAAGGCTGAATCTTCAGCAGTAGTGGGGTTAAGATCACACACGTCAGCCTCCTTCTGTCCTCGCCCTTCTCCAGGTGATCTCATCTGATTATAGAGCTACCTCGACTAAACAACCATGTGCATTTATAATTTCAATCTGCCTTCATATGAATAGACACAAAAATGCAGACCAAATACAGAACAAATACTTGAAGTAAACAATGAAACTGTGCTATGTACAAGCAAAGCAGGAAGAACGTCCTACAGCTGTAAAGATTAGAAGTCTATGCAAAAGAAACTTCTTCTACCTTTTGTACTTCTTGTTTCATATTTATAGAACAAACAACTTTAAACGTTTTAGGAATCAACCATGACACACTTGAGGGAACGTGATACTTAGGTGTGGTTGAAAGTAACTCAAAACTTATGGTAAACATAAAATGAATTTATTTGAGAACATGAGAAATAAAAAGCCATTACAGTTTTTTGTACATGCTTTCATTTCTTGGATAAATATATTTAAAATGAAATAAACTCATAAACTAAGATATAAGTGGTGACTTATATTAGATTAAGGTCATGGGAGATTTTGAAGAGAGTATGTATCTTAAATTTTCCTAAAACGCTTTAAGGGGGAAAGAGAAACTAGGAAAAGCTTTTTTTGTTTTGTTGTGCTTTGTTTGGGGAGGAGGGTACCAGGGATCAGACTCACAACCTCATGCTTGCCAAGCAGGTGCTTATGCTGCTGAGCTAAATCCCTGGCTAGGAAAAAGGTTTTTGTTTACATTGAAACTTTACCATGTTAATATCAAAGAGAAGGCATGACAAGAAGGTGCAAATAAGGTGACTGGTATAATTTGAAGTTGGAGAATACAAAGAATTCTTATTTTCATGCAATATGTACAGAGATACTCTCAAATAAACTATAGGTGTAACTAGGTATCTTGGTGGGTATGACACATGAGGAAAGTAGAGGATCAGAAAAGGTACATGGTCAAGAAATTAGTAAGATGGTTGAGTGAGTTATGCTTAGGCAGTAAAGGTTGAGAAAATGAAATAGAACAAAGAAGTCCAAAGAGTACATGTTAGAAATCATATAATCTTGAGTTGAATCACAGGCTTTGAAAAAACTACAAGATAATATGACACTCAGTTTCAAAGTACAAAACCAGCAGTAAAACAGTATAGTAACTGGTGGCCTAAAGTAGTTCTACACTGAAGACCCCATTACACCTTTAGGAGGGGGTAGCTGTGGGTTTTGAACCAAGGGCCACAAGCATGCGAAGCACACCCTGCCACTAAACTACACCCCCAGCCCAAATTAGGCTTCTGTTCAATTACAAGAGCAATCAATCCAAAGCATGCTTCAACCACTTTGTCATTATGGGCTGAATATTAGGTCCTTCTTGTGTGATCTTGACTCGAGAACCTCTTGATTCTAAATTATACAGTTATCAAAATAAATGAGTAAACAGAATGATTTTAATTTGGATAGAGATATAATAACTGGCCTGCAGAATGCATATTGGAGTAAATGCTTGATGAAAGATAAAATGCAGTTACTGCTCTATTCTGAAATGCGAAAGCTATAATTAAACCAGTTTCATTTGCCCTTGGCTTCTTCCTCCCTGATCAGAAAATGCCAACTTAGTCACTTCTGATCTGAAGTAGGAAGAATTCAAATCCCAAGACAGATGGTCAGTTCTGTTAAGAATACTATCCCCTGCCTATAGGCTGAATTGCTGCACTTGCTTCTAACATCTTCTGTCTTTACATCCAAGAGGGCAACTGAAAACTTCTCTACCAACTAAGTTTACCACTTGAAAAGGGTGGGTCAATTTGAGAAACAGTTTATCCTCAAATTTAAAAAATATTAATTTCATAACTGGTTCTGTCTCTTTAAAAGGCTCTGGCTGTTGAGAAAGAGCAAGCTTCTGGTCAGGGGTCTTCTCTCACTCCCAGTAAACAAGGTACCACCTGATGTGCAGGTCTGATTTAATAACCAGAACTCATGGTTCCACGGTCCCCTCTGCCATTTGGCTTTATGGCCTGCCACTAAACATAGTCAAGTTGTAACTCCTATGATGACTTCTCGCTCCTCTTAAAAATCACACTCTAGAATAATTCATTTTGTTTCCCTTACTTTAGTAATTTTCATTAATTGGCTTGTTGTCCCTAAACCATAGTAAACTTATGAGACAAGGTAATAGCTACCTTAGGATATTCTAAAAACTTTTTTTTTTTTTTTTGGTGGTACTGGTGATTGAACTCACAACCTTGCCAGGCAGGCATTTAAGCCACTGAGCTAAATCCCCAGTCTCATCTAACAATCTTTTTAAAAGAGCAATGCTGATGTAAAAAGGGAGAATGAAAAAAAAATCAATTTACTGTTAAGAGTGGCAAGCATTTAACTATATATAGTTCTCTTGAAAACCACAGGGTATATTTTCCAACATGTTGAATAACATATAAGTACAAATATTTAAAAAAACAGAATTTCCAGTGCAAATTTTATGTACATTCATTACCATGTAGCATTCAATATAATGACATTTTCCAAATTACGTATTTATATATTCATCTGGTTATCAAACAACACTGGTAAATATATTTTCATTAAGGTGTGCATTAGGCTTGCTATTATATATTTTCAACAATGAGTTAAGGGCAAGAATCAGTACCTGTCTATGAAGAAATACATCAATAATTTAAAAATTACACAAAACCAGACTTTCAGTTTGAAAGCCAATGTTGCCATTGACTTTTCAAGTGGTGATAGCTGGAACACTGTAGCTAAATACTTACTTTATATAATGTTATTCAATAGGGCATCAGACAGTATACTTAGAGTATAATTATTATCAGTTAATTATATTAAACTATAAACCATTTTATTGACAAAGAAACTTTC
Source organism: Hydrochoerus hydrochaeris (assembly GCA_004027455.1). Lineage (NCBI taxonomy): Eukaryota > Metazoa > Chordata > Mammalia > Rodentia > Hydrochaeridae > Hydrochoerus > Hydrochoerus hydrochaeris. Next base: position 163,478 of record PVLA01002445.1, read on the forward strand.
AGCAGTGAAGAGAACCTACATGAAAGTGTGCCAAGCGCTTTCAGGTTGGATAAAACTTATGAGACTTGTAATAAGGTTTATCTTTGAACATATACACAAAACGCAGATAACGATTGTTGATGCATCTGTATCGGCGTATGGCGTTCCCATATCTACATTTATCTGAGTTAGAAAAAACTTATAGTATAATATGAAGCAAAATATACATTATGTAAGCTTTTCCAATTCTACTGTTTTTACAGTTCAACTGCATTAAGTACATCCCCACTGTTATTCAACCATCCATCTCCACAACTTCTTTTCAGTTAGATTGAAACTGTACCCATTAATACTAACTCCCAATTATCCTTCCTCCTAATCCTTGGCAAACATAATCCTTACTGTCTCTATGAACTTGAGTCTCCTAGGATGGATAGATACATAGATAGATAGATAGATAGATAGATAGATAGATAGATAGATAGATAGACAGACAGATAGATAATTACACATACAGTATTTGTACTTTTATTCATTTAACATAAAATGTACCAATGCTTACAGGTCATGGCCTGTGTTATAACTCCCTCCTTTTTAATGCCAAATACTATTCCATTATGTCTGTACCACATTTTATTTGTCCTTGCACCCACTGAAGGGATGGACATTGGGTTACTTTTTCCTTTTGGCTTTTGTGAATGATGCTATTGCAAAACTCATGTACACATATCTGTCCAGTCCTTGCTTTCTATTCTTTTGGGTGTGTACCCAGAAGAACTGCTGGGTTGTATAATTCTACATTTACTTTTTGAAGAAGCTATTTTATATAATTGTTTTATACAGCAGCTATTCTATTTTATGTTTCCACTGGTAACACGTAGGATTCCAGTTTATCCACACAGCAATTGACTGTTTTTCAAGTACAAAATATGAATTAAAACATTGCTATAATTTCTAGCCTTGTGTCACTTCATTTCTCGCCACCTCCTCTTGTGACTGAAATCAACACATAGGGATAGATGATGCAAGACAGTCTGCTTAGAAACTCTAATTCCAAAATGTCTTATGCCAGGCATAGTGGTACCTGCCTGTAATTCTACCACTCCAGAGACTGAGGCAGGAGGACCACTGCAAGTTCAACATAGTGAATGTAAGGCTGACCTGAACTACATAGCGAGACCCCATTTCAAAAAACCAAAAAGAAAAACATCTTTTCACAAGGAGAGATGGAGAACGTTAAACATTACAAAAGTTTTCAGTGTATGTTACTATAATAATAAAATAGGGATTAGCACCATATAGAATGGGGTCAGAAGATAATTTCCTCTCTAAAATCTGAATGATACACTATATTCCTTAGAATGCAATAGAAAATATAACTCAAAATTGGACAAAGAAAGCAAAAACAAGTTCTGATAATAGCAAAGTACATACAGGTAAAGAACAGATAATCAGTTTGAACCTTCAAATGGAGACTGAAGAAAAGATAATATAGTACACACCTACATTTTCTGAGGCCACCTGATGGAGAGATAATCAAGAATTTAGGAGTATTTTTCTAATACATTCTTTAGACTGTTGTATATTAAATGATGATAACTGGTTTAAAATGTTACATGCATTTGTTCATATTAAACAACACTTAAAGGGCTAAGTAAAACAGTATTTAAAACAAGTTAGAATAAAAATGATCATTTTAAGAGTAATAAGGTAACGAAAAGTAAGGTTGTAAGATTCATAAGACAACTCCTTAAATTAACATATGAAAATACACTGCTTATTTCAAAGGTTCATTATGTTACAGCCTATGATACTTTATAAAATATTCACATTGACATTAATATTTTAATTTTCTCAAATTTGTTCACACCACATTATATATAAAGATATTTCACATGTGTTTGTTTCATATGAAAATATATTTTCTATAAGACAAAAACAGTAACTTCCACTTTATAAAAACACAGAAATATAAATTTAATAAAACAGATTGACACTTTGAGATGACATAAATTTCTTATTAAAGAAAAATTAAAATACTTTATTTGGATTTCATCAGAGTTAATTCAAGATAGAATTTCAGAATTACTATCTGAAGATGAAGAAATACCATAGCCATCTTTCAGAAATATTTCAAAATCATTCACACAGGATTTTGATTAGTTTAGCTACTACATGAACGTTGAGACTATTTCCAAGTAGACGGTAACACTGCTTCATGGTTATCTTCTTAGGGAATCCTAGAAAAGGAAGGTAACAATGTATAATATAATCATTTATAATAGTAATTTCCACAAACAAAAGGATGTATCCTTTAGTAACAGCATAAGGTCATTTCAGAAGTACAGTCATGCACAGTCCAATGACACTTGAGTCAACAACAGACCACATGTATGAAAGAGGTCACATAAGATTGTATCATCTAATAATGTTACAGTTGTCTTAAGTTTGTGTAAATACATTCTATGATATTCACACAATAATGAGATACCTGAGGACACATTGCTCAGAATGTATTGTCAAGTAACATGTAACTTTAAATCACTAAGGTTTCCATTAAGTTTTATTAATAAATGAGAATTTGGAGCCAAAATATACCACTACATTATATTGCCCACACAATGAAACATTATCATATTATATCATATTATATAGCATCATATCATGGCCAATGCACACACATGTCACACATGTATACACATACACCCACAGAACTCCTGGAAATTCATGTATTAGCGCACTACAGAAAAAGTGGTAGCTCCCTTTTTTTTAGTCATTTATTGAAATACAATTGACATCTCATAAAATTCATCCTTTAAAGTATAGAGTTCAGTGATTTTTAGACTAGATAAAATGTTTCTGGCATCTCCATAACTTCTAGAACACTTGTATTACTTCAAAAAAGAAGCCTAGTACCCATTAATAGCTTTTTCCATTTCCTCTTTTTGCCTCCTAACCATTAATCCATGAATTTGTCTATTCTGAGCATTTCATGCAAATGGAACCATACAATATATTACTGCACTTTATGCCTGGCTTCTTTTATTCTTGAACATTTTCAAGGTTCATTTCCACATGGTATGTTTCAACACATTCATTTTTATGGTTAAATATTTTATTGTATGGACATACCACATTTTATTTACCCACTGATTCACTGATAAACATTTTGTTTGTACTTTTTGCTAATATGAATAATGCCGTTGTGAACATTCAAGTATAAATTCTTTTTCGTATTTTTTTAATTTAAAGAGAAAAAGAAAACAGAAAAAAGGTAGAAATATTACAGAATTTCAAGAAAAGAAGATAAATAGTAAGACATCACTACTTGATACATTACATATTGTTCTTTTAGAAATAGTTATTCAAGTTACAGAATTAAAGCACACAAAATGGACACTAAAGCAGTGAGAGTGCAAACAGATCTGTTCAAGAATCAAATATAAATTTTATGTAGAACTGTCAGAGGTTTTCCAAATCAGCTGTCAACATTTTACATTCCTAGCACTTGATAACAACTCCACTTTCCCAACACTATTAGTAATCTGTATTTTAGCCATCCTAATAGGTATGAAGCAATACTTCACTGTGGCTTGATTTACATTTCCCTCAACACTAAGAGTGTTGAACATATTTTTCATGTACTTATTGGCCCTATTTCTATCTTTGGAGAAAGGTTGCTTCAAATCATTTGCACATTTTAAAGTTAGATTAATTTTTCTTTTAATGTTAAGTTGTAAAAGTTCTTTATACATTTTGGACACTAGTTCTTCATAGTTGTTTTTCATACTTTCTACCACAAACTTATTTTCTTATATTGGAATTCTACTTACATTCAGGACAATATGGAATACCAATTAACTAATGGAAAAGTAAACTAGATAATAAAATATAGGAAATAAAGAGCCTTAAGAATAGCAAATTTCATACTTGTAAGAATCAGAAGGTTGAGTTAGCTATGGTAAAATTGATTCACCAACACTTTATATTAACTAAAATACAATCACAGTAATTACCATATAAAAACTATTATTTTCAGTTGAACAAGATTGTAATGCTGATAGTCTAAAGATAATGTGTCACAGGCAAGCATATTATTCATCTCATTTAGTTCAAGCAGTCAAAGATACAAATGTATCTACAAACAAACTTTTAAAATATCCCAGGGATATAATGGTTATACTAGTTTATATTCCCACCAACAATGTAGAAGGATCCTTTTTACAATCATTATGAAAATCAGCTGATTTCTCAAAAACACTGAAAATGGAAATTTCATTAGACACAGCTGGTCTCTTTCTAGATATATTCCCAGAAGAACTAAAGACATCATACTACAGCAATACATACATACCAATGTTTATAGCAGCCCAATTCTTAATAGTTAAATCCTGGAAGCAGGCTATTTATATTCATAAACAAAAGAATGGATAAAGACAACGTGATATTTATCTACAATGGAATACTTCTTGGCTATAAAAAGGATAAATCTGAGAAATTCATAGGAAACTGGATACACCTTGGAAACAGTATTAATTGAAATAAATCAGACACACAGCTTAAATGTAGAGTTTCTCTCATGGAGTAATATAAAGTATAAATAAAAGACAAAATAAAGTATTGATGAAAGGAGTAAGAAGATAGATCTTTTACAAGAGACCAAAGAATAAGGGGAGAGAGAAAGAAAGGGACATAAAAATATTAAGGATGTGTCACATATTTGTCCCAAATATCCACAATGAATGTAATTATAATATGTTGTAAACATGAATTTAAGAAGTATAACAATAGAAATGCAAATGGGGAAAAGTAATCTAGATATAGAGAAGGAGGTAGAGAGGAGCAGGGGAATAAAAATAATCAGGATATGTTAAGCACATGCATCTAGCCCCTTAAGATGAAGTAAACTTCAGCTACTACAAACAAGTACTAATAAAATAAAATCGCAGAGGCAGCCTTTCATAATAGTACTATATTTAAAGAGAGAAAAGCTTTGTAAACAAACCAAATCTGTAAAATTTATGCACATGTATCTGTGTGTACTTTATATATAGGTATTAAAGTCTAAACATATAATTGCTTAAGTTCAAGGATGACTTTGTTTTTGTTTTTGTCTGTTTGAGACAGGATCTTGCTATGCAGTTCAGGCTGGCCTTGAGCTCACTTTGTAGCCCAGGCTGGTCTCAAACTTTCAAATGATTCTCCTGCCTCAGCCTCCCAACTGCTGGGATTACAGGAGTGTGCCACCATGCCCAGCTTTTCAAGGGTGACTTTGAAAAACAATAATAATCCTCAAAAGCAAAGAAACAGGAATTAACATGTTCAGGATAACAGCTTTCAAATAGTAAGTATAGGTTAGTATTCTTGTCTTTCAAAATCAGCCCCTTCATGAACACATTGCTGCCAGTCACAAAAAATCAGGACAAAATACACAGAACATAAATGCAAATTCACCCTTGCCAGTGGACAAACAGCTCAAACAATGCCTGTTTCAGAGCCCAAATCAATTGTTTTGGGGATATATGTGAAGGACACCTGTGCTACAGTGCTGCCCAGTGCTATGCTGTCTACAAAAATATATCACACATTTAAAAGACTAAGTAGTTTAAAATGGTCTTTTTAAAATGTATTATAGTCAGAAAAATTTCAAAAGTTCCATTTTACCATCTAACATTTAAAAATAGTGAATAAATTTTATGAAGTAAAGATTATAAAGTGTCTGTCATTTAAAAATAAAATCCAACACAAATTTTTTATCACATAGTTATCATACAAGCTTTTAAAATATACCAACTTATTTATCAGAATAAACCCGTGAAGTAAATGCTATAGGTGGCAAGTAAACTATGGCAAGCAGAGGTTAAGGTGCTGCCAGGTTAAGGATTTATTCATTAAATACACATGTGAGTCTCTAAGGGACTGTTCAGAGCCTTAATAGATAAAAAAGTGAGGTCTACTGTATTAATATTACAACAGCATGGACTTAACGAATTTTTGCTTTTCTACATTCAAATTTCCAGTCAGAATTCTCAAAAGCATATTTCTCCCTTTTTCAGTGATGGAAGCATATAGGTAAGGTCATTTTTTCAGAGTAAGTGTGTCTTTGCAGCACATAGCATTATTTTTCCTTTTTTATTTTTTTTTTTGTACCAGAGATCAAACTCATGACCTTGTGCTTGCCAGATAGGTGCTTACTCACAGCACTGTTCTTGAAACGCTCTGCAAAGATCCTCTAATCTGTGCTCCAGAGTCTCCCTCCTTGCCTAGACTTCTCTACCTTCTCTACCTCAGTAAACCCTTACAGGGAAGGATAAAGGCACATAACTAATAACAATGTATTTTTGCAGAGGAAAATAAATACAAACATCTCCCATTCCAATATCTCAACTAAACTGCTTTTTTAATATTTCTTCATTGAAAAAGTCAATAAAAGACGTTCTTTCACAAGATCTAGCATTGGCTACTAAGACTAGGCCTCCAGAAGTTAAGAAGATAAACTGGAAGGGGACCTTACCAACAAACAACGATTCGGGTAAGGAACTGCCTATTTGCCACTATTGCCTATGCAAAACCACTGACCACTGCTAGAGTAATGGGTCAGAGTCAGAGAGTAACAGACTGAAGCAGGTTATTAGGAAACAAGCAAAGAGGGAGGGAAAATGCCAAAAGTGGCACTTGGGACAGGAAAGGTTTTCTGAACCCATCTGTCTAGCCAAGGATTTATTCATTAAATACACATGTGAGTCTCTAAGGGAATGTTCAGAGCCTTAATAGATAAAAAAGTGAGGTCTACATGGATCCCACATACCGAATTCTGGAGGAAATCCAAGGAGATTTGCTATTTCTTTAGGAGTGAAATATCGAAGTTTAAGCATTGACAACTTTGTTATCTGTTCTTCTTGTGGCAAATTGGTAAGGGATTTGTAGATAGTCTCAATCTATAAGAAAACATAAGAGCATGAGAAAGTACTGTGCAACTACATTTGTTAAGTTTTCCAACAGTGAGACCATTTAAAAGTAATGGACATAAAGTCTGCTGTGACACATAAAAGCAAGACACACAGGGAAAATGTCTTTGTGCAAAAAACTATATAAGTGGCTCAAAAATCACATTATAAGCTTATAAAAAAGAAAAGGCTAACAGTGAACAGATTAAGATACTTTTCAGTGCATCTATCATTTTGAATTCCTTAAAATGAAAACCAATAAATAACAATATAACATAAATACAGTGAAAGAGACAAAGGAAATTAGGTCAACTGACTAACGGTCAATTTTACAATTCTAACAAGATCATTAATACATGTCATTTATATAATTTCATCCAATTAAGATACTTTAAGATGATAATAAAATACCATATATTAAATACAATTTCTCAAGCCCAGACCATCACTGACCTATGACAAAATTTTTAACATGAGTAAATTTTATTAATAGGTAGGAGTTTGAATCAATATAAAATACAATGTGCTTTTATAATTATTCAAAAATATATAAATTTGCTATATTTCAGGCTTGTTTTCAATGATGATACCATGCAGAGTTTATAACTAAAGAATAAAATACATTGCTACAATAGACTTTTTCTGTAAAAGGGAGTTTCATGGTAGGTGCTACAAAGGAAAACACCAATACTAAGATGTTTGTGTAAAATTTTAGAGTATTAGATACTGTAAGCTAAATTTCAATCTACTGTTTATCAAATAAAAGGAAGTGCAGAATATAAGAATAAGAAAGAGGAAAATAAAAATAAAAATTCTCTATGTATAAGGGCATACATGACAAGAAAAAGAATATTTCTAGTATAGTAAAGAAACTATATATGAATATATACAAAAATGAATAACATTCACTCTCGACTGAACATGTAAAAGTAACATTTTCAAATGAATTATTATTCATGTTTTCTAAAACTTTCAGTGTTAAAGCATACATGGTACCTGCACATCCTCTGCAGTCTGTAACACAGATCCTGTCCCTTCCACATAACTTCCATAACTAGAAAATTAACATGAGTGTTAGGCAGTACATAATGGAGCTGTTAATGCTAAACTTTGATCATACATACTTCTTTAGTGACTTAACCTTAACAGCTGTTACCTTTTGAAATATATGGAATGATATCCCACAAAAATATACTTGCAGTTAAAAATTACTAATGAAAAGACATAAGATAATTGTATTTAAACTAAGAAGTTAGTTTTTTGGGTTGTATAAACACTACTGGATTACTATTACCATTTTTGCAAAGTTATTTCTATCATGTTCATCAAAAGAGATTATACCATCTACCCAAAGGTTATTCAATACTGGCATCCCTGCCACTTTAAAACAAATCGCTGTATAGTTGAAAACATACTGTGGTTATTTTTAATAATGCCTGACCTACCATGTCTTCTCAGGATCCCAAAGCCCTGCGCCTTAATACTACACAAACATGGTCCCGCTGAGCTGGGGTCTGCCTCTCATTTAATTCAGTATGTGCTTTTTATCATTTTCAACAAGAATTAAACCAGCATATAAAAAGTATAAAACACTTCAGAAATGAAAGGAAGTAGTATTTTTTCTTTCTCTAATATCATTTATTAAGCTGACTATTCAACACATTACCATTATTATTACTTTGCAAAGTGAACAATGTAAGGTATATTTTAGAAAAAAGTCATAACTGGGAAAATAACTTTTTCAAATATATCGCAAGTATGAATATGTGCAGAATAGATATAGATATATCTATAGTAAAACAGACTTATACAGTAAGGTTTCTTTTTTCATCATCTTTATAATTATGAAAGAATCTAAAGGTTGCTTTTTATTACAAAATTGATAAGTCTTATTTTATGAGAGTCCTAAACAGAACCTCTTGGACTTGGTAATAGACAACAGCTGAGTGAAATCTTATGGTAACTTGAAGTACAGGGCAGAGTACAACAGAGTCTGATATGGTTGAATCAGGGCACAGTGTCTAGAAAGCTATCTAGTAGGTATGAGGAGAAGGCCTCAACTGTCACATCATACGACTACCTATCAAATACGGTCAGTGGCATTCACAAAATTGGGATCTTCGGCAGGATTTTTCTGAAAAAGCCTAATTTTTCCCTTTATTTTAGGTTTTAAAAATTGAACAAAACTTATTAAACATTTGAAGAAAGACTCCAAAGGAAGCACCTTAAATGTTTATTAATCCGTAACCAGTAAAACAAGGGATTATATACTTACACCATAAAAATAAAAAAGACCTACATGCATTGATCCAATATCCATTTTACAGTGAAATAGTCAATTTACAGTGAAAGAAAGGGCACATAATACAATACATAGTAGGCCACCATTTACTTAAAGTAGGGATAAAAATACAAGCGAGCTAAAATTCTCACAAATAACACTTCTGGAAAGTGATAAAGCAAACTGATATCATGCACTGCAGGTGTGGAGATATAGTAGATGGCCAAGAGACAGAAGTAGGAAGGAGCCTTATAATCTTGGTATCTTTTGAATTTTGAACCATGGCATTATTGTACTTACTCAAAATGAACATAGTTAAATAAAATTTATCCTAAAGTACCCCCAGATGATTCAATTTTTAGATTAAAATTTAATTTCTTCTTACGTACTTCTCATGAAAATGGACATAAAACTCTTTGAGGCTTGATGCATCATGGAAAAGAGGTAATAAAAATCTGGCAGTTCAGGAGCTATAGAAATGTGTGAACTGAATATTTATGAAGGTCACCAAAAAATGGTCTTGTGTGAACATTTTTGCGGAGGTGCACAGAATGTCCTACCAGAAGGAAACTTGAGTTTTAATGGAACATGAAGTAAGAAATGATGCGCAAAAAAATCATTCCAGCAGAAACATCTCATACAAAGTTCATTATTTTAAAAATCTATAGGAACCAATAGCTACAAAAAAAACCCTGGTTATTATGGATATAACACAAATGGAGTCTCTTTAAAACCTACCCTTTGGTAAAGCATGTGGACCTTCTGCAGGTGGGTTTAACAATGTCTAATAAAAGAGCATATCGCAGCAATGACTTTGGTGGTAAAATGTACTGATTCATGTCAATATCACCTTCAAGAAAATCTTTCAGCATTTTCACAGAGAGATCATTGTCCTGTTGATGTTTTCTGTCAATTTCTTCTGCAGTTTCAAGCTTAAAAAGAATGGTATCTTTGCCAGAACACTGTGGGTTTCTATCAAAGGAAGTATTAGGTTCAATTTTCTTTACATTATTTCTATTATCTGCATCTATTGCATGTTTTTGTGGATGTTCAGATTCAATTTTGGGAAAATCCATCAGTACCTGGCATTAAGTAAAAAGTACGCAAAATGTCAAAAGTTTTACTTAGCACCAAAGACAATAATAATATCTAGGAATCATTATGAAAAAAAAATTTGCTTTCATAGTGTTACAATTAAAAAGACAGAAATTATAGTTTACTTGTGTTTGTACAAGTTATTAATCACACAGTTATAATAGTGTCATTAAGCAAGAGATGACATATCACAGAATTACTATTTTCTCTAATTATTAATTAATAAAAACATTCAACAAAGCAACAGAAAGCACATTAAATATAGATATAGCACAATATTTGGAAAAGAAGTTTAAAAACAACATTAACATTCTAAGCAATGTGTTTTGGATCAAAGTTTGTCATACTCCTTTATTAAAAAGGAAAAACAAACATATTCATGATCTAAGAGAAAACTAGTAATTAAAAATAATAGTACTATTCACTGTGAATGGTTATTTCTACTCATGAATCCCACAGGAAAAACTTTTCTCTACAAAACTCATAACCATGTGTGAAGTCACATTTTATAAAACAAAAACTATCTTGGGCATTTTTAATGATTAAATCTTTGTCAATATATGTATGTTACACATTATTTTTGAACTGATTCTTTGGGAAAAGGTAGAGATATTAGTTTAGTAATTACAGGAGATTCAAATGATAACTGCTTTCCTATTAGAAAGATTTGGGGTTTTTTGTTTTGTTTTGTTTCACTTTGTTTTGTTTTTGTTTCTGGGGGATTGAACTCAAGGGTGCTCTATCACTAAGCTGTATCTTTGGTCCTTTTCCATTTCTTATTTGAGATGGTGTTTTGCTAAGCAGCCAAGACAGGACTTAAACTTGTGATCCTCCTGCATGCTTCCTGGGCTTGGAGGCATGCACCACCATGCTCAGCAGGACTTGATTTTGAGTATTTAACGCATACTAGTGATGACTATGGAGAGCTTCGCAGAACTAAAGAAACTGCTAAATCATCTTCATTTTTGACAGAAGCATAAAAAGTGCTCATATAATTAGAGTTCTACCTGTTCCAATTGAACACTGTATTCTTTTACAAATTATTTCTGCATTCTAATCCATTAAGCTAAATAGTATTGGCTTTAAAGAAAATGCGACCAATGTGTTAAAGTATTCTTAAGCCATCTTTAAGTTAATATATTTTCTCAAAAATAACCAACAGGGGCAGAGATATAGCTCAGCGGCGCAGCACCTGCCTGTCAAGAGCAAGGTTGTGATTCCCGGTACCAAACAAATAAACAAAAAACAAACAAACAAACAAACAAACAAAGAAAGAAAGAAAAAAGAAAAAAACCCAACAGCTTCAACTGAGGAACAAAAATGATAAATGCAAAATAATCAATGGTCAAAAGATAAATTTTGAACATTGATGGTAAGGTTTTTCGTTCATACTTTTATTTTTCTCTGATAAAGACACTAGAGTCTACAGCACACTTAGAGCCCTACAGAAAGCAGTTCTTGAAAATGTATTAGCAGACTGAGATACATATACAACAAATAAATCACAATAATAATAATAATAAGAGTAATACCTGGCCCGGGGCTTGGAAAGGTAATGACTCTGACTGAAGTTTTGCGATAAGGAAATACCGGAGCCTTGAATTGGGAATGCCCAGCTGCCAGAAAAGGAGACAGTCTCAGCATTATCCAGCACTGAACGAGTGTGTACTAACCTGTACAGTGTACATTTTCTGCCAGAGTAAATTCTGCCCCTGAAGTATGAAATATTTCTTTAGAGCAAATTCTAAACCTGTTAACCTGTCCTATACGAAGTTCTGTATGAAGTAAAGATCGAATCTGATGAATTATGCTTCTGAGGCACTTTCATTTTATATTTCACTAGTAAAATAATTATCACATACAGGCAGTTTATCAAATATCTTTTTTTTTATGAGACAGAGTCTCACTATGTAGTTCAGGCTGGTCTTGAAGTCACTATGTAACCCATGCTGGCTTCAAACTCTCAGCAATCCTCCTGTCTCAGCCTCCCAAGTGCTGGGATTATAGGCATGACCATCATGCCCAATCTTGTGTATCTATTTTTTAAAGTGGGTTTTCTTTTTATTTCTGGGCAAGTAAATATATAATGTAGCTCAGAATGACAAGAACTAAAAAGAACAATAACAAAAAAACAGTGACCCTTGCAAAATAAAAATCTGTCAAATAACCAATTACTTCAATTTCTTAACATGAAAGGAATGTTTGCAATTTCATGATATGTCACACAAAAAGTAATTAGAAACTTATTTTCTATCTTGGTTTACTCTGAAAGCACTAATGAACACAGCACACATACTTTGGAAATGCCAAACTGCATGTATTTTCAAAACATGCAACATGCTATCATTTATTTTCCAAAGGAAAATGTATCTTTCATGAGCTTCAAAGTATATATATTTTCATGCCATAAGTATAAATAAATCTACATGCATTTAATAAATTCTTTAGAAAGATCCAAATCTTTACTAACATCAGAATTTACATAAAATATTATTGAATACAGAACCATTTTGTTTATTGACCAAATTCCCACTAGGAAAAAAAAAAAACCTTAAATTATAAGTGTGTTACTTACAGAGGTTGGAGATAATAGAAATTCTTGGTACTGAAAGCCACAATTTTCTATTGTTTCTATCAAAAGGTCTCTAAGAAGAAAAACAGTGAGAAAGAAAAGCCTTTACTCAATTTGGAAGTGGGAGTCACATAAAATAATGTACATAAAACTATACTCACTATAAGTGATAACCTAAGTACACTCAGTCGTTTAGAAAGACAATGATCGCAAGCCTTTGCTAAGTCCAATACTTGAGAAATTACCTTTTATTAAAAAGATACAAATAATTCTTTCTTACAAGTAAATAAAGCAATCAGCTAATGCACTCAAACTGATGAAAATTCAAATCACTCTAGCGATGAATTAGCTTTGCAAACTGAAGTTGCATCTTTGTGGCAGCAAATCCAAAGGAAACACTATTATTACCAGCAGCAGGTAAATCAGGAACTTGGCTGGGTGCCTTCTCCCCACAGGGGCTGCCATCTGACAGAACTGCAATGCACGGCTACTTCATGCATAAAACTGGAGGGCAGAAAATGCCTACTTGTAACCAGACCCAGTTCTTACTGAACACATTGCTGCTTCAAAAGAAATAGGCATCCATATAAATGACTAAAATTGAGAAATACAATTCCCACCAAAAGCATAGCAAAATGGGACAGACTCAATATAACAAAACCTGTAAGTAAAGTATATAATATGTGCATAAAATGTCAGGATATATATGTTTATTTTGTGACTTTTATTTCACAATTGTTCCTACTGTAAAATACACCAAATGGAAGATGCAGGCAAGAAAAATACATTTCTTACCTTGTAGAAGATACTTCAAAACCTTTAACATTTTCTAAAAGAATATACCTCGGTAATTTTTGTAATCTAAAAAAAGAAATCGAACATGTAACTCCAAATAATTAATTATAAAAATTAATTTTTTTAAACCCACTTTAAAAATTAAAAATCACTACTTGTGGGAAACATGAGATTAAGAAATTTTGTAAATTTTCTTTAAAAGGAGATTCAGAGAATGGAAACAACTCATAATTTATTCATTTTTCTCCATAAATGTGGCATGTTTGATAAAGCCCACACTTGAAATGTTAATTTCTATTGATGCTCACCTCGAAACACTGGCTTGCACAACTCAAAGAGCTGCCATTCACACAGAATTATGGTGTTAGCACAAGTCTCTGGCCAAGGATAATAGCAGTCACTAACTACTATGAGAAAAGGCACCAGAATTTAACTTGTGGGCTGTAATTCCCTGTCACTCACTGCAGTGGCAAGCATGGGATCATAGGACACTTGGAGTTATTCTATTAGTCATGGCATGAGATGATAAATGATATGCACAGTGTCTAAAGGGACCATGGAAAAACTGGTACTCTTTAGAATGTCAAACATCACATTGCTCTATACCCATAGTTTTAAATTTAAGGTACAAGAATAGAGGATTTTACCTTGGGAGAATATCTAGAATATGTAAGAAGCTATTTGTTCTTCGATCTGTCATATCACCCTGTAGACCAATTCTAAAGGAATAAACAATGCAAAGAGATTATAAAGAATGTTATATAGAAAACTGCTTTTAAAAAGTTAAAACTGAAAGCATTAAAATATGTTGGTCCATCTTTAGCCATTAGGGAAATGCAAATCAAAAATACATTTAGATTCCATCTGCCCCCGTCAGAATGACTATAATTAAGGACACAAAAAGCAATAAATGAAGGGGAAGGTTTCTTTTTTACACTGCTGGTGGTAGAGTTACATCAAAAAACTAAAAATAGAGATATTATTTGATTCAGTGGAACAATTCCTTTCAGTATATTCACAAAAGAATTAAAGTCAGTATATCATAGAGACACCCACCTACCCATTTTATGGTGGCACTATCCACAACAGCTAAGCTATGGAAACAGCCCAGTTGTCCATCAACAGATGAGTGGTTAAAGGAAATGTGGTGTATGTATACACAATGAAATATTGTTAGCCAAAAAGAATGAAAAATCATGTTTTTTTGTAGGAAAATGGATAGAACTAGGAATCACCATGTTAAATGAAGTAAGCCAGACTTAGAATGTCAATATAGCTTGTTTTCTTTCATATAAGGAGTCTAGAAGGAAATATTTTAAAAACAAATGGTATCAGGAGAGAGGAAGGAAGAGGAAAAGGGTAATAAGAGGAGAAAACAAAGTATATAATATGTATATATGATTATGACAAAATGAAAACTACTACTCTGCATAACTTACATGTACTATTAAAAAATAGCTGATCCTCAGCAAAAGAAAAACAGTCATCTTTGTAACTACAGTGAATAAAATGCATTTATTCATTTAATTAAAAGAAAAAGGCCCTGGCATATCTAATAAATACACTTAAAGTTTGTTTTAGAAAGCAATATGCCAAAGTAACTTATATGAACCAAAGAACAAGAACTCTTTATGTAATATAACAGTATTTTCTTAAAATACACATAACACACAATTTGCTGACGTTTGCTCTGTCCAATGTGAGACAACATGAGTTTAGATAAGTGAGCTGCCTGGGGCGGGAAGCAGACTGGAATTCAAGACACTGGTGATAATCATCATTTCAGCAGATAAAATAATAACTAGCACTAAGACAATCTTGTCCAAAGTTAACAAAGACTTTAAACTGAAGGCTTAGTTCTATAAACAGGAGATGCGACTCAGTAGGCTAAGTAGGTTCACATAGGTCATGTAACAGGCAGTACTGGAGTTAGCAATTAAATCTTACAGGTAAGATTCACAACATGACCAAGGATCAGGCAGAAGAAAAGATCTGGATGAGGCCTGAATAGTAGGAACAGCAGACCGGGGTTCAAAGCAGTGATATTATTAGCTTCATAATCTTAAATAGGTTACTTAACATCTCTTATCAGGTAGCAGGTTCAGAAATACCGGTGGATCTGAGGCTGAGCTAAGGGATTAGACTGGACTTAAACAGATTCTTGTAGAAATTTTTAGTTCTTCATATTCTGTCCCTTTCTTCTCAAAGTTCCAAATGTTGACAACTACAGAACAGTTACTATGGCCATCAGCTACTGGAATTGGGCTAATAAATAAGGGTAGTAGTAGGAAAGATTGTGGGGTAATACATGATGCTTTGCAATGGCAGGGCTGCATTTTATTCTGCATATCCTAATTATTGTACCTAATAGGCCATATTCTTGCTTATGCTGAGAACTACTTCATATGGAATGCCTCCTGCCTTCTCTGATACACTGTTATCTACTTTTAGACATAGTTCAGACATCATCTCCAAAAGAATTCCCCTCTTCCGGAAAGCACCTGGCATTTTCTTCTCTATGCTCTTTTTATATTCAGTATTCTTTCAGTATATGATAGAAATATATAAAGTGATTGATAGATAAATTCTGGCTCAGATTTTCAAGGAAGTTATTTAACCTCTCTATGTTCCAGTTTCTCACATATGAAACAAGATAAGAGCAATGCTTTATCTTCAAATTTGCTGAATGTAAGACATTTAGTTTTATTACTACTTGAAATAATTTAAAATACCATTATTAAAAGTATCTAAGTGAAGATGATTTAGCTAAGATTTTATTTAATACATAATTCCTCAAAATGTGTAGTTGAATAAATACATGATTTTTAATAAAGAAATTATAATTTCTGGCTATAAAGTTAGAATTATTAAGTATACATATCAAATGGAAAAAATGGAAAATGCACAAACAAATAAATGCTTTTACATTTTATACTAAATTTACAACTTGAATATTTATTATGGAAATTCATTTTCACTAATCTATATTAGAAAGCTTTTTATTTTTTTCTTTGGTATCAGGGATTGAACTCACGACCTCGCACTTGCCAGGCAGATGCTTATGCTACCAAGCTAAATCCCCAGCCCTAAAAAGCTGTTCTTACATGCTCAATAGTTGAAACAAATTAAAGTGATTTGGGCTGGAAATTGATGTTGTATCTTAGGTGGTGTAAAAAGTACCATCTTGCATATTAATGTTGATTAAACTATTTTGCTCAAATAATTGTTATTTCCTTTATCATTAACACTGAATTATAACTATGAATAGATGAAAGGAATTGTTTATTATGAAACAATTGTGAAAAATTTCAAAACTATGAAGATTTAGCTAGTAGTCTTCAAAAAGCACTTTCTCAGACAAATGTACTATACATACCTTGTAAATGGTTGACACGGAGGGCTCATTAAAATCATATTGAAAGATAATTTGTCAAACTCTTCCAGGGTAATTCCCTGAGGAATGAACATTTAAAGAAAAAAGAATATGAAAAAAGTAGAAAGAAGGGAAAAATGCTAACCAATTATAACTAAATATATCAGAAATCTTAACAGTTTATATAACAAAATACTTCTCAAATCAACTCCAGTCAAACTAACTTCCAAAAGCAATCTTGCAAGAAAGAAAGGCAGTAAACCAAGGCTGCTAGAAAAGAGATGACTTTCTCTCAAAGTTCCAAGCCAGCACAGGATTTCCCTGTCCTAAGCACTGCTACCTCCATGACATTTAAGTGTAACAGTGCTGTTTTCTGCAGTCACACATGGAGGACTTTATCATTAACCATCTTTGGCCCAGGGTCTAGGAGGTCTGTAAGTACCTATAAATCAGTAACACTTTTAGTTTTTGCAACTGGTGATATACTCATCAGTCACCATGCCCCTGTTGTGTTTGTCTCTATATCAAAAATACAAAAAGAAGTCATTTTTAATATCTATAATTGTTCATTGTTTTTGAAGTTGCTTATAGTGAAAGAACTTCAAAAGACTGTAGAAATGATGAATTCAATTGAAATCTTATTTTGCTTCTTATATATCAGACGCTAGCAGAGTAGTATAAAGCATTTGTTTGTCACTCTCACTAGGCACTTAGTATACATCCTTAGTCAGAAACTTAAACAGATCAGCCCAGAATCACCACCTTCTTAATTATAACACTTTTAAAAAGCTTAAAAACATACAAAAAGGAAATCTTTACTCTTTCTGTTAAAAGTGAGTTAACATGGGAACATGTCAGCTGTCTGCATTGTATTAAAGTCAGTAACACATACAAAGCCAATAAGTTAAATGTAAGTAGTACTCATGTTTTCTAACTTTATTAAGAGAAATTAAAAATGATCCTGAATCTTGTCTAATATCTTCTGACAGTTTTGCTCTTTCCAACTATTAGTGTGTTAAGCATTATTAATAGAATTCCTAATTCTAACCTACTGCATTCTCAAATCAAAATTTACTTTAATCATACTATTTTAATATGTTTCTGATCTATCTGCTCATATTTTATTTAGAGTTGCTGAATTTATATTCATAAGATGATGGTTTCCTTTTGGTAGTGGGTATTTAATCAAAACTTGCTGAGAGATATTTCTTATCATATCCTGCCCTATGAACTCTGACAAATTTTATGCATGAACATTCATAACAATTAGATCTTCTTTGAGGATTGCAACAATTATCATTATAAAGCAATTTTCTATGGTTTGCAGTATTTTCTGACTTGCAACCCATTTTATTTAGTGTCAATTTTGCATTCTCTTTTATTCTTTATTAGCTCTCATCTGGTATTTCATTGTTCCTTTTTTAGACACAATATGTTGTTCACTAAACAATATTCATAAATTAACTCACCAATATTCAGAGTACCTATTCTATGCCAAGCATGTGCTAGGTCTTGAATTACAAAAGTGAACAAACCAGAGATTTCTACTGACATGAAGCTTAAACATGAGTGACTATTAATTTCCCATTTTCCTCCTATGACTCCTTCAATCTCCATTAATTTCTATGCCATTTTTAAACATGACCACCTGGTGCAGTTCCTATGTCTTCCCTAGACATAATACATTCTTTTCATTTCACACTTTTTATCACAAAAACAGAAATATAGAGAATATCAAGGGAGAGATTAAAACATGTAGAAAATACTGCCTTTTGAGACAACGTGGATAAATAAGACACAGAAAAATACCACATGATCTCATTGATATGTGAAAACTTTAAAAGACAAACTCATACAAGCGGAGAATAAAGTGGTAGTAGTGGAGACAGGCTAGGGGTGTAGGGATGGAAAACTGTTGGTCAACTGTTTAATTAGATGACAAGAATAAATGTGGACAATCTATTACACACTGTGGTGACTGTAGTTAATAGTGATTATTATATACCTGGTATTGCTAAGAGTTCTTTAAAAAAGATAAGAATGTGAATAGTATGCTAACTTGATTTAACTATTTTACAATATATACACACTTAAAAGATCACATTGCATACCGTAAATATATACAGTTCTTATTTGCTTACTATATCTTGCAAAGTTATATAAAAAGATGTAGGAAAGTCAACTTTTTTTTTCCATACAGACATCCCTTTAATGAACTAATTTGCCTTTCAAATGAACTGGAGTTATCTCCTCCCTCCAGTATTCTTAGCACTCTTATACATAGACATTATGATTTATTATCATCCATTAAATTGGCACTGAAATGTAATTACTACTAGGAAGAATGAATACATTATTCTAAATCCTTATAATTTTCATTGGTATATAGTAGGGCATTCCAATCTATCCCCACATATATACATTTTCTCACAGTTTATCTTAGGGTAAAACAGAAAGGGTGATTAAATTGCTTAAATATTCATTGGGTGATTTACTGAGAATTCACTGTTGTTGTATATTGTTTGGCTGGAAGAATCTTGTGGCTAGAGGGAGCATTTGGTTGTATCTTTTTTTCAGTATATAACTTAAATTTGAACTTAGATTTTAAACATTTTAAATAAAGCAACTGTTATTACCATACTCTATATTTCAGAAATAGTAGAACCTACATATAAATCTACATATTCAACATTACTTACTAATGAGTATATTTATTCTACAGTGTATATATTTTTGTCTCATCTCTAAGACAAAAGGCTAGACTCTTTCTGGTTTGCCATAATAATGAAATGCACTGTTGTTAGTTACTGTGACCATGATCTCATAAATATTCCTCTTTGTGATAATGTTCATGGGAAAAAATTATGTTCTCAACATCAAGGGTAGGTTACTTCAATACATAAATACTACTTTGTACCTTTTGAATACTGAGTCATATCGCTGAATAATGTTCCTCTTTTATAGTAGCTGGGGAAAGGGGTTTGAAACAAATTTGGTGGACAAATAAATGTAGTATGTCCATACAAAAAAATTCTATTCATTCATAAAAAGAAATTAAGTACTGATGCATGTTACAAAATGAACTTTGAAAACATACTAAGTGAAAAAATCCAGGAAAGGACATACATTATGTACAAGTCTGTTTATATTATATACCTAGGATAGTCAAATCCAGAGTCAAAAAGTATGGTATTGGTTGCCAGGATTTGGGGGAAACAGAATTAGGGAGTGACTGCTAATGGATAAAGGATTACTTTTCAGAGTATTGACAATGTTCTAGAATTAAAGAGAAGTGGTGGTTGCATAACTTAATAAATATAATGAAAGCCAATAAACTGTACACTTTTAAATGGCAGCATGTAAAGTATAACTACATATTAAAAAATTATGGCACCTTTGCTTCTACCCACGGGAAAGTAAAATCTAAAAAACTTACACTTCTATGAAAAAAGACCTAGAAAATTAGATTAAATGATTATTTTCAAGTATTAGACTATAAGCAATCCAGATTATTACCCTCTTAGGAAAAAAAATGTTGAAGCATGACTGCCATAGCTTTCTAAACCAGCAACAATTTCTAGAAAGCAATAAAGGGAACTTCAAATAGAACCTGGTAATCTAGGTGAGCTAGAAAGACACTGGAGTTCCTTCAAAAAGGCCAAGGTGATCAAAGCTACGGTAGAATATCAGACAGAAGGAAGTGACAAAGAGCAATCTTCAGAGCACTCTTTTTGAGTGGCTGGCTGAATATCAGACTGTGTACGCTTCAGTTAAAATGCCATGAGGCAGGGCAAAGAACAAATGTTGGGAAGGGAATAATTATTGGGAAGCTGTAAGCCAAATAATTCCCAGATCTTACACAGGGTTAGGAATTAATTGATTTATCACCAAAAGAAATCAAGTTGAGTAGGGAGGGATGATTCAATAGAGAACTACACTGGTTGAATTCAACATACACTGGAAATTCTAGAAAGTTACAACAATCAAAACAGTGCATTATTGGTACAAGAAGAGACCTCTATTTACTACTAAGGAAACAGCCTAGGAATTGGCCACACATTTGATTTTTTTAAAATAACAGTTTCAAGGAAATTGATTAGGGAAAGGATACTCTTCCACAAACAGTCCTGAGACAACTTTGTCCCCTTGGAAAAAAAAAATAAATCATGACTCCTATCTTAACACTATTTTTTAAAAACTACATTGATCATAGATCTAAATAGAAAAGCTGAATCTGTAAAACTTCAAGAAAAAAACAGAGTATTCAAACATTTCTTAGACTGCACTGAGGACTGGACATAAGGGGGAAAAAGGTAACTTAGCCACTCTAATGGACACAAAGGCAAGCTACAAAATTGGGAGAAAGTATTTATTATGTTTGATTTTGCCAAATAATTTTAATCTAGTAAACAACTCTTACAACTAAATAATAGAAGTGCCCAAATAATAAAAATTGGACAAGAAATTTATTGACATAGACTATGATTGGTCAATCAGTATATAAAAAGATACTCAACATTGTTAGTCATCAGGAAAATGCAAATTAAAATCAATATCCTTTCATGTTCACTAGAATGACTATTGTTGTTAAGACTGACAAAGTGAAACTTCTCAAACAGTCATAGTGGGAATATAAAATGTAAAACATGCTTTTGATAACTTTTGTTATTTTCTTATAAATTTAAAGAAAACTGCCACATAATTCAGCAATTTCATTTCTATGTATTTACCCATAAGAAATAAAAACAAAGGTTCACACAAAGCCATCTCATGAATAGATACACAGAATGTAGTATACAGTATTTCATTTTAAGGAATATTATTCTACAATAAAATACAGCAAATCAGTGATATACACAACATGGATGAATTCCAAAAACATCTATACTAAATAAAAGCAGTTATACTCGAAAAAGAGTCACACTGTCATGATTATTTTTATGATACACTAAAATGAAGAAATTTATAATGAAAGAAAGGGGAAAATTATAATGAAAGAAAGTAGATTAGTGATTGCCTAGTTTTGGGATTGCGTAGTGACTGAAATGACACACAAGGCAATGATTTAGCATACTAGAAATTCCGTAACTCTCTTGATTGTAGTACTGGTTACACAGTTTCTCTTTTGGTCAACACTCAAACTGCTCACTTAAAATAGGTATTGTTTATTGTACGGAAATTATGGCTTCATGCAAAATTTGTGCATAAAGTTCTTTATGACAAGAAGTTAGAAGAGAAAAACACAACTTCATGTTGATTTTAAAACTCAATCTATTTCAGTGTTAAATACTGCTAAGTTTATTGCAAGTAAATTAGATTAACCTAAACAACCTTGCTAAAGTAAAAAACATTTAAAAATAACCAATGAATTCCCCTTTAGTTTTACTACATGCCAGCTAGCTAGCTATTCATTAAAAGTAAAGAATTAAACAAAGTTTAATATGACCACAGAACCAAGCTTTTGGAAATTAAGCACATTCTTACATTTCAGTCTTTTTCTCAGAGATCAAAATACTGAATTCTTTCTACAACTGGAATTTAAAAAAGACAGCATAGTGCCATACAACAATATAAAATGTTAATTCTCTTTTCCTAAACTTTTATTTATATGACTTATCTTCCAGTTAAGTTACTATAAATCAGTATTTGGTAAAGTTTATCATTCATATGCTACATATATATAAAAATAATTACTCACTTCAATTGTCTTGGCCAGTAACTGTGTGTCAGGAAAATTATACTTGTATACCTCATTAGCAACAGTGTTTACATCAATGGCAGCCACCACTTGTGCAGGTATATGGCTTTCTGTAACGACGGAAAGAACAACTTTAAAAAAAAGTCCTTACTATCAGTTTGTTCTCCATAGAGAAAAAAAAATAGTGGAACTTGGTAGTACATTTCCAGATGTCCTCAATTATCTAGCCAGATCTCAGAGTATCAGTGGAGGAGCAGCCAAGGAAGAACCAGGCATGAAATAGAATATTTGAATAAGTACTTTTGATTCATCTCTCTAACAGCATTCCAATGTTAGAAATGAGATTAAATTTTAATTGTTATCTTTTCTATTTCCTTCACATGAAGAGTCATACTTACGAGTTTAACAGAAAGCTTTCCAAGGCTAAAAAACAAACAAAAATATAGGAAGTATAGTGTATCCTAATCACCATAATTTTTGGAACTTTATATAAATGAATTATCATGTGTTACTTTTCTCATACTCAGACAAAGCTGCTTCACAACTGAAAATGCTTTTAGGGTATAATGCTTTAAGTAACACCTTTATTGAGATCCAATTCACATGCTACAAAATTCATTAGCTTAAAATTTAGATAAGTTTTTAAATGAGGTAAACAATTAATTGGTTCTTAAATGTAAAAGATTCACAGGACAAAAATTTTAAATTTTGACAGACCGGGAGAAAAATAAGCATAAAGGAAATAATTATAAAGAGATATAAAGGGATACTTTTATTGCCCATCTATCTTGCTGATAAAGCATTTTCAAAATAGTTTCTAATTCAGATAACATATTTTTTTAAGGGCAGTCAAAATTTGAACTCTGTAATTGTAGCTACTGCTATATTTGGCAATTCCCACTGTCCTCAAAACATGTACAAAACTATGTACAGACACTGTCCCAAATCAGGAGAAAGAGTTTTAAAAATAAAATTAGTTGAGACTTAACAAAGTCACCAGAGAAAGTATAATAGTACATAGTAGATCCACATAGCCTTCTCTTTAATAACCATCTGCTGAATAACAGCTAGCTTAGCTTAGCACAAACATTAAAATGGGGTGGTACAGTATAAGGAGCTATAGTACAAGCAGCAGAAACCTAGAAATAAAACAGGATCACAGGAGGCAGGGCAAGGGGGAAAAGGCTCACTTATATGTGCTCAGAAACTATCAGAACCGTACACGGAGGCCTGGAAGAGATGAAGCCAGAGAGAAAACCCTAAGGATCCTGCTGAAAAGTAAGGGCCCTGTGTATTAGACATGAGTCACCGGAAACTCTGAGGCCTAGCTGGTAATAACAGAGGTAGCTGCTTCCAATTAAATTTAAATTCAGTAACTAGTTACTTGCCTCAGTACAAAGTTATATCTTTGCTGAAGGCATCAGAAGCTTTTGAAACACAGATCAAGAAAACTTCTAAACAAACAGCAAAATGGTATCCAGAATTTTCAAAATTACAAAATTGTTGTTGTAATTAAAAGCTAAGCTACAACTAATCACTGCAACAGAGCTCAGAATTAAACTTCATTGTAATATTTTATTGCTTTACTAAGTAAGATAAAATCAGGATGATGTAGCCTGCTGGCATTTCCACTAAATATGCAGCAGACAGGGACTGCTTGGGAGCCGGTTAATAGGAAGACTCTTTCCTCTTTTCGAAGCTGGATGAAAATCCAATGTGATGTGCTGAATCTATACCATAATCGATAATTAATTTTATGTTCTTACACTATGTGCCTGGAGGGAGTAAAACCTGATTGGAAAAAAAAAAAGCAAGTGCCAAATCAGTGTTTCATGTGGACATCTGAAAACTGATGAACTGAACATTCTTTTTCTCAGGAAAGAATGGATTTTTAAAGTCAATATGCGAATGCATGGTTTGCATGGATTACAGAGTGTTCTAAAATCAGGACCTATTGTGTGACCTAAAAAGTTATTTCCATGCATATACATTCAAGTTGAGCATCCCTTATCAAACTTCTTCAAACTAAGTGTTTTGGATTTCTTAAAATTTGCATATATATACTAAGACAGCTTGGGAATAGGACCCAAATCTAAACACAAAATATATTTATGATTTATGTACACCTTACACACACAGCCTGAATGTTATTTACACTGTATTTTTGAAGCATCTGCATTTGAACTGCAACCAAGCACATGAGGTTAGATGTGGGATTTTCTACTTGTGGTATCACACTGGTGATCAAAAAGTTTTGAATTTTGAAACATTTAAGCATTTGGATTTTTGGATAAGAGATGCTGAGAAATTATTGATACTCATTCAACTTGCCCTTCAAAACAATGATTTTGGACTAAGAGTATATTTCTAGAAAAAAGTTATAAATGATAAGGGTAAAAAGAAAACCTAATGATATATGGGAATGAAACGCCCAACCTACTATGTCCGGAACAAGTTTGTGTTCTCTAAAATCGAAGAATGAATTTTAGGAACAACCGCGGTTAAGAACAGAATATATTTTTTGAGAGAAAGAAAGCTTCTGTCTGAGAGAGAGAAACAGAAGGGGTCCTAAGCAGGTTGCCAGGGACTCTTATCTTTTCTAGGGACTTTTATACATTAAAATCATGAGGTGAGATGGTTTCAAGGTGGGGAAACTGGGAACTCACAAGGCAGAGGGGCATAAGGTGGGACAGAACTATGGTCATCCAATAAGATTAATTAGTTCAGGTAAAATTGATTAAATTGGGGACAAATGGGGAAGTGAGTCACATAGTAAGCAGACATGCCTAACAGCAGTGGCTCTTCCTGTAGTGGGGTGGGATGCTGACTCCTGACCTCCTCAGGGTAAAACTATTTGGACTGTCCATCCTTAGGATGTGGTTGTATTTGCTCTGCCTTTCATCTTGAGATATGGCCCACAATAGGAGGTGATTGTCTCTTCCAACGCTGCAAGGTATCTGAGCGTCTGCTCTGGCTCCTTTGAGGGCCCAGCCCTGCCTGACTGCCTATAATACTTGTAACTAACTCAGCTGCCTGTAACACTATCAATTTGGTCAAATTTAAATCAAGCCCCAAAGACAAGCTGTCTTGCTATTTTCTGGTATGCAGTTCAAATCTATAGTCTCTCAAAACCTTTAAGTGGCATGTGCATATTCTGAAAATGTATTTTAACATGTCCAAGTGAAGGTAATCCTATACAATTTTACCTATGGGGGCTCTCTCACTTAAGTAATCTAAAAATAGTAATACTCAAAGGAGAGAAAGAATTGGGAAAAGGGACCCACCAGGGTCCTTTGGTAGTAGTGGGGGAGAGGATGTACTTCCAGTACTTCAATCTATTACTTCACCTGGATTTTATTCATGATATTTTTGTTATTATTCTGGATTTCATACATATCAGTGGGAAGCATAGATTCAAAAAAGGTGCGACATCATAGAAAAACAATAAAAATTATTTTAAAAGGTTGTCAGATTGGATCTGTAGGAAAAGGAGGACATCATGCTTTCATTTATGAGAAAGAATTTTAAAGGCAAATTTACATTTAAATAAAAATAATTTTCCTTCTTTTTCTTATTACCCTATCTGGGAAAATTATAGGGAATAATTTCTTGTTGTTACCAGACAGCAGAGCACAAGTTCATATTCTACCTGACTTTCTTAGCCAAATAAACAAAAAAATAAAGCATAAATGTCCATGCATGCATAGTTATTAAAATGACTGAAAAATTGGTATTTACAAATGTACTGTAATCCCACCACTCTGGAGGGCTGAGGCAGGAGGATCCAAAGTTCACATATAACACAGACAATTTAGCAACTTAAACCCTTTCTCAAAAATAAAAAGGAATGGAGATATAGCTCAGAAAAGCCTGGGTTCAATGCCCAGTATAGAAAACAAAAATGGTAAATGTAGAGTTAATCAGCTCACTTTGAAATAAGAAAAAGTAATTTTGTAAAATTGTTTTCCTTCTCTCTCGTTTACATATTTTTCTGATCTATACCTTGTATAGGTTAAGTGAGTGCTTGAATTATTACCTCACTGTAATCACACCTAAGACGTTTAACCAGGTATGTTAACACTGACATCTAGTTGTGAAATGGGAGATCAGTTGAATACATTTAATGTCTATTTCCTTTCATTGAGCAATAGCCCAATTCAGAATAAAAGTACTAAGCAAAGACCATAAGCATTCTAAATTTAAAATCATTATCAAATATTCTTATCACTAATAGCAAAGTATATTTCTTTGTTCTTAAAGGTTCTTCATTTCAAAATTGCTATTAAATTATTTTGATGAATAAAATAAAAAATACATATAAACATTTTTTTCAAATATCCAGTTTCCTTAGAAAATTTACTTTGGGTCAAGACATATTTTAGATTACTGTTACCAACATGTGGCTAAATACAAGACATTGTCAGCCAGAATGTAGATAGGAGGTGCTTGAGCTCTTGGTGCTCAGTCTCTCTGAACTAAATTTTACTTCAACTCTGCATGACTCAAAAATAGGACTTCCAGTCACATTATACCTGCAAAACATTATTGGCATGCACAACTAATAATTCCCCCTTCCCTTCAATAACCAAAGATCAAACTCATATACTGCAACAATGCCATTGCCAAAATAAAAGAAGCCATGTCACTCCCTTTGCAGACAGATGTGGCCATGGGACTCAGTTCAGAGAAACGAGATAGATATCTCTATCTACTCTTGGGAGGTCTTCTTAAAAAGAAAAAAGTGGTAGTTGTTTTCTAGTCTTTCTACTGCAGGTTTAGAAAATTGAAAGAATGGTTGAAACACTAGTCACTAAGCTGGACCACGAAAAGGAAGGCAACACTGTAGGAATGGTAAAGCAACCGGAAGAGCTAAAGTTCCAAATGATTTCATGGGAATCACTGCAACTGCCCTGGATTACCACACCTAGGCATAGTTGTACATGAGGAAGAAAGAAATCTCTACCTTCCATATGTTATTATAATTATGCAAGTTTCAATTATTGACAATTGGCCTTAACCTTAACAGATTAGATGAGCCTAATTGTAACAAGAACTCAGTTGTTTAGATGGTGCATGAGCATGTGTGTGTGTGTGTAATGAGAGTTTCAGGTTCATTTCCTATTTAGACCAGATCAATTTAACTTCACAAACTACTGACTACTGTGTACAAAGTATTTTGCTGGAACCTATAGAGACTGACATGCAAAGCTTTAGTGTATAAAGGACTGGAAGTGTTGAGAAGATTAAACAACACTGTTTTTTCCCTAAAGTACAAGAATCCTCCTTTAATATACAAAGTGATTTTCCCTCAAATTTTCCTTATGAAGTCAATTTCCACCAAGAAAATACTGTCTTCATTACTGTTTCAAAAGTCACATACATCTCTGTTTAAGGAGAAAACTAATGGGCCTTGATTTAAGAAAATATACTTAAGAATTTACAAAATCTTTCAAAATATCACATTAAAAATTCAAAGATTTAATATGAACAATATTAATTGCAATACTAAATAATATTACATTGTACTCAAAATCCTAAAAGCAAAACTGTGGCACAATTATGATCAATTTCATCATTTTCTAATTCTGTAATCGCTTCTTAAATCCTTTTTCACAGCAAGACTTCCTTATGTAAAGGCAACACAGTGATCAATAAGGAAGTTCAGTTTGCCCTTTAGAATGATGGCTTCTTAGGTTGTCATCTAGCAATCAAAGGACAAAAATAAGTAGAAATGTCTGTGTTGCCTGGAATAATATAACAAAGGTCAAGCAGTAAAGTATTGATAATGAAGGAAAATAAAACACTTTCAGACTTTCATTCAACTGTTCTTTGAATGATTATTAGTATATAAGCCCTTCTTACAAATGGTGTTTGGTGTTTTAAAATAATTTATTGTCCTGTTACTAAGAAATGCCTTCCTTCATCAAGTTTTAACAACTATTAAGACAATCCCTTGAGTCAGAGATATAGCTCAGTGCCACAGCACCTGCCTGGCAAACGCAAGATCCTGAGTTCGATTCCCAGTACCAAAAAGATAAAAAATTAAAAAAAGACAATCTCTTGTAAAGTAATGACATTACTTATTTTAGCAATGTATGTCATTATTTATTTTAAAATTGTATGTTATTTAAAGAAAAATAAAGCTGTTGTCTTGTTTCTTTTGGAAAGTCCATACTTCAGAAACCAGATGGAGATTGTCAGTGTTCAAAGACTTTAAATTTATGTTTATGCATAAACCACACATATGAATATGCATAACATCAACTGTCAGTTAATAATGATAGCATCAAATACTTTTTCTCAACTCACATCAGTAAATGTGTGTTTATGGAGTTTTTCTAGGTTCTAATCAAATCATCCTACTGCTTAAAAGCCTTGAGCACTCACCACAGTCTTCCGGATGAAATCCAAACTTGCTAGCATGATCTGTGTATGTGCACAGCCTCCTTTTTAACATTATCCTTGACCAATGCCATGTTGTTCATGTGCACCACACACAAATGTATACACTTTTCCCTCAGGTAATTTATATAGTGCCCAGTTGGGTTATATTTCTCAGTCCTGATGACTCTGCACAGTTTAAAGACCTATTCTACACTGCCCAATCCCTAATACGATCTCTTGCTTCAGATCACTCTCAGCTCAGGCACATCCTCTCCTAAGGGTATTCACTGTGGTCACCATCATGAAACAGTCTGGCCCTGAGTGCTCTTGTCACACTGTAATTCATATTTTTCTATGATTCGCTGCCTCTTCCACTAGACTACAACATTTGACATCCCAGGCCGTCTCCTGCATCCAGGCACTGTCAGTACCTAGATACTGCTGGAACTGGCACACAATGGGCCCTCATTAAATGTTTCTTGGCTGAATAGATGCATGCGAATGAGTGAATTAGAATTTCTAAATTCAGCTCCTGATTGTTGTTGATTACTGTCTTTGCTGTTCTGTATCTGAGAGGACTCTTAGCTTGACAAGTATTTTGTAAACCTGTATTTGTGACTGTTTATTTCCAACTTCAGTTTAAATAGACTATTTAACATTTAGGTCAAATTTTTACCTTGGAAACACCTACAATGAAGCTGCCAGGCTGTACCACAAAATTAAATTTTTCTTAGAAGTATTTTAAATATGGCATCAATAGTGCTACTGTCAGGCAATCAACAAATATTAGAGCACCTATTATGTACTGGGCATTCTATCTACTGAGAATACATGTTTTCTGTTGTGCCAACATCCAGCCTCCCTTTCCTAGCAAAGTCTTTAAATTTTGTTGGAGAATCTTATCTCATTCACTGTCAAGTGGCTAGATGGTCCCAAACACCCTATTGTACCTTCTGGGAACACAAAGGTCAAATGCTTGTACCAACTAGTTTAGCTACAATGTCTCAGAATGGGCACTTAACTCAAAATAAGCCAATTAGCCACAGTAAGAGGAATCCCCTAGCTTCCTCTTGTGCAACCAACAAGTCACTTGATCATTCTTCCTAGCACTGGAAGGATATAAATTCAAAGCTACTACATTTGTCTTGATACAGTAAGGAAAGCTGATATATAAAAATGCACCCAATTCAGAAGGAACAAAGCTGAAATGGAGAAAAAAAAAAAAAAAAACCTGACTCTTAGTTATTGCCTTTGAGCTACTCCTTCAAGCTCTCCCCAAGATCAAGCCTTTGAACTCCATCATTAAATGAATTCACATATACTTTTACATAAACCAATTTAAGTTTTGTCTTTTGTAAACAAAAAAATAGTTACAATAAGCATTCAAGTGAACACACACTATTATGTCATCTGTTCCTATGAGGAAATGCATTTCAATTTAAACTTGGCAAGCAAAGCAAAATAAATTTACATTTATGAGTAATTAAATATACATTTGCAAAATAGAAGCACTTCGTTTGGTCAACATTCTCCAAGTATCATAAATCAAGGAAAGACAACCAGAAGTCTTCAATGTTGGCAGGAAGAACTTCATAACAAGGCTACCCAAATATCTATATGTGCACATAGACATACACAACAAATATGGAGAAAGTTGCTTGTAAACTGTATCTCCAATGTCTTTTAAGAAGCAATATTTTCAGTTGTTCACTCTTAGCAAATCTTACAGTTAGTAGACTTAGCTATTTCACATCTGGAAATTGGCATTATGAAAAGATTTAGACAAGTTTGTTAAGAGGTAAGATGATATACATGAATGGGAACAGACATGTTAAAAAAAAAAGTCCCACATATACTGACACAAAGTGAAACCCACATGGTACAATAACAGAAAACAAGTTACAGAATATTCTGTTGAGTACAGTAATGACCAAGTTAAGTAAAATATATACAATAAGAAAAAAATTTTTTTTTAAATTTCAAGAAGTTATCATTTGGTGATGAAATTGGGGAAAGGGTTACTTCTATTAAAGTTTCTTGGATTATTTGATTTTTTCAATAAGAATGTACTACTTTTATAATCAGTACACAGCAAACAAAACAATCTTATCTTGGAACAAAATAATTAAATATTTCTCTTGGTCATGACCCTGAAAAATAACAAAAGGACAACAAATATCAAATTTAAGAATAGTTCGGATGTATTTTCAAAACCTGTTAACTGAGTTGTGAACATACATACACCATTAAACAATTATAACTTGGCTGTATCATTTTATCCCACCAATTCAAGAGCAATCAAAATGAAAAACGTTAAGAATTAAACCATTTTTCAGTAATATTTTAAAAATCAGCAAGTAACTAGCATATGCCTAAGTAGAATGTTGAAAGCTATTATTTACATACTTATAAAATTTAGAAGATAGGAGCTGTTCAAATAGTTAAGAAATGATACAAACACATGTAATCCAGGCAATAACATTTTGAAGAATAAAGATTTTGAATTTATTTTACATAAATTTGCTTTGAGTAAATGAACATTCATAAATGTTACAACATCATAAAATGTTTACAATGGTCTTTGTGATGCTATCTCACAATTTATAAATTGACAATTTCTAACTTATTCAAGAAAAAGTAAACAAAAAATGCATTCTTACTCTGCATTTAGTTAACTACAAATAAAATGAAAAGCTTTAAAGAATATAATTATCACTCCTGAAAATTCCCCAAATTAACCTAAGAAAACACTTTCTAAATTTCTCCTGTCATTCGGAACCCTCTTTGCTTTACATTTAATCCTACTTGAAAGCTTATATTTTTTGTCATTATTGACTTAAAGCTTCAAACTCTATGCTGTAAAATGTTGTAGATTTTTTAAATTTTAGATCTCCTACAAACAGATCTAAAATTTAAAAAATTAACTTTTACACCAGGTCAGAAAATGTTGGTCATAAGACCCATGCATTTCAATGGTTTGTGCTCTCATTTTTCCTTCCCGAGTCTCTAACTATGTAATTTTCTATAAATATTTTACCACTAAACCACTAAGTATTAATTTAGGTGTTATTTTTTATGAACGCTTTCTTAAGGACTTTTATTTTTTGCGTGCATACACTGATTTAGACCCCTGAATGGTGGCACATGCCTCTAATCCTCAGGAGGCTGAGGAGAACCTAGAGTTCAATCCTACTGGAACAGTTTAGTACCTTACCAAGACTGTGTCTCATTTTTTTTTTTTTTAAATCAAAGGGCTGGGGGTAGAGCTCAGTGTGAAGGCCCTGGATTCAATACTCACTACCAAGCGGGGAAAACAGAGATTTAGGATATTGGCTAACTTTTTCTTTGTACCTGAAAGCTAGGTCTACCATTTTCAGATGTATGATTTAACAAGTTGGTTAGATTGTAGAAGGCTCAGTGTCTTCATTGTAAAAGGATAATAAAAGTATTGCGTCATGGTTATTCTGATAGTTATACCTATAAGAAACCTAAATTGGCGCCTGAAAATAATGATAAAAGTTTTCTATCATTAACATCAAAAGTAAAAAAAAAAAAATTGAAAAATGCTAGAAAAGATTAATGTGATACAAACTCTCACTGGCGATATGAGCATCAACTAAGACTCAGTATTCCAATGACTGGCAGTATGAACCTTAAGTGTTACTGCTCATCTCTAAAACACTAATAATCAAAAATTCAGGATAACGTTTTCACCTAGTAAATCACATACTTCAAAATGTTATATTGACATACTTATGGCGACACACAAAAACTACTGAATAAAGCTGTATATACCATTTTAAAAAGTCATTTAGCAATAGCAAGAAATTTTTCAAAGTTCCTGCACTACCACTTACTCATTAGGTAAATACTGAGCATCCAGTATGTAACAAACACTATTTTAGACACCAAAGGTACAACAGTGAACAAAACATAGCAAAACAAAAAACAAGCAAAACTCCACACTCATACAGTATATATTTTATAAGAGGAAGCTGTCAATTCAAAAGGTAATAAATAAAATGCATAATATAAAGACAGTACAAGTGCTAAAGAAAAAAAGTGAAACGGGGAGATAGGGCAGAGGAAGTAATTTTTGTATGAATAACAGTCCACTGGGTACCTTCTTGAAACTTTTTATGTCCAAGTATGTACCCATTAAACACATACATGCACGAATGCACATACACACAGACAAGTGCCTAATGAATGTAAGACAACTAGAAAAAAAGTCAATTCTCCATTTTCGCCATGAGAATATCTAAAATTGGATGTATAGTTATTTTCATTATGCAAAATGTTAAGGATGTAGCTAAGACAGTCAAAAGGCTTCATATCATATAATTTATAATTTAGTTATACAAGCATATTTTAAATAATACTGTGTTAGTATGCTTATTTAGAAATACAGTCCTTTTTTACTCAAATTTCATGAAACAAGTTGGTGCTACTTTTTCACATTTTTTTTCACATGATTGTGTGATCTATGGCATATAAGCAATAAATATTTTTAAATGGAACAAGTTTTATTTTGCTATATTTTAAATTTGACAAGTTACATAAGAGTAACTATGGAACAACTGGCATAAAAAGGAAAAGTTTAAAATCACACAAAGACAAATATAAAAGAAAAACATTAAGCAGTTCAAATTCCAGACCCTTACAAATGATATTCCAAAAATATCTGTACATGACATTCCAATCTGCATAGAAAAACATTTCATGATAATGTACTTGTTTAAATCACTTTAAAACATTCCTCATCACAAAGTGGATTAGAGTCTCAAACTGGCATATATGTCATTAATGAATAAAGACAAAAGAGGATCAGAAAATGAACAACTAAGGAGTGACAAATTAGAGGCTTAACAGTTTAATGGAAAATATTAAGGCTAAGTAATTCTTAATAAATCTGGTTAAGTATCAGGTAAGTAGCTAAAACTCAAAATCAAAACCATGGAAGACTTTTTGGAAATGATGTGGTAGGGCTGATCTTCTTGCTTCTAAAGCTGTATTATGGCTTGTTTTTAGATGTTTCCCCAAGACCTGATGCAGTAAAGGTGGGGCTTTTTCAGAGCTTGCTGGATTTAGAGTGTGTGATGTTGGGATTAAGCATATGTGACAACTAAATCAGTCCACTGATGGGTTGGGCACCACCCTAATCCTGGTAGCCTAGCCTAGCCTTGCAAAAAACTGCTAAGGTCCCTTGTTGCTTTGCTATCTTTTGCCTACCATGAACTGTTTCTCTTCTTTGATAACACCCTGTTACTGGAGCCAACTGATTATGGACTGAAACCTCTACAAACTGTGTGGTAAAGCTTTTTCATCTCTTAACTTTAGGCACTGGGTATTTTGTCTCAGCAACAGAAGACCAACTGTCTCCAATCACCCAGCTAGCGTTTACCTTTATTTGCCACTTTAAACCACATCATACTCTTCTGCTACATTTAAAATGAGAAAAATGTGGAGTCTTCTTGTTTATATTTACAGGTCTCTGTGCAGGCTCCCCTGATGTATAAACTATGACACAACTTCTTCCTGTACTTTTATAGAGATGTTTTTCATCAGAATGATTTCCAATAGCCAAAGCTTTATAGATAATACAAGCATAAATAGTATCTAAGTGTGTACAACCAGTTCCTACACAATGAAACATGTATTTGAAAATGTAGTCCACATTGTCACACTTATGGCCATCTAGACTCCTTGCCCATGTTTCCTGTCTTTGAAACTTCTGCCATGCTATGTGTCCTTCCAAGATAGAAGTCAGAATTCACTTTTCCAGCTTTCTTTGTCTGGCAATGGATTTAGTACTCACCAGCCACAAGCACTCACATAAGACTTCAATTTGAAAGTAGCAATGTAAGGAAACAAATGAGAAAATACATCTTTTTGCTTTGTTTTGTTTTGTTTTGTTTTGAGGGGAGAAAAAGGCATCTACCCTTTAGGGCAAAATTTTGGTGCCATTTAGACATACTGTTGTCCTCCACACTGTCAGAAGAAGCTGTGACATCAGTGTAGGGCTTCACTGGGTCAATCTCCAGAGCACAGTTTGGGCAGTGATCCTGTTTACCACCCTGATGTTAGATGTCCTGTGAATTCTTTAAGTTTCCAGAGTCCTTTAATACCGGTTTTATGTTTATATTAACTAGAGAGTGTTTATGTTAACTCTGGCTTCAACTAAGAATTGTGTAATACCAAAAAATAAAAAAAAATTTGGGCTAAGCTTTTTATGGTTTTGCCCAAATTACAGTAAAATAATTATCAACTCAATAATAAACTCACCAAGGGAGAAACTGTCACAAGTATGGTACTGCGTTAGAGGCAGAAACAAAGAGGAATAGTGCAGGTTGTGGAGTATGCAGATATATAAAGACAGGTAAAAACACACACACACACACACACACAAGTGACATTTAGTAAATACAGAAGTATCTAGGTAGTGACTGTAACAGTGCAAATAGCACACTGCATATACTGATAAGGCTCAAAAATTTTTATTGCATTATTACAATGATTAGTTTGAGGCAAATATATCACATTGCTAAAGTAAGTAAATATATTTTATAACGAATAAAACTCAGTAATGTGAGAAAGAAATTTGCAAATCACAATATATGATAAGGGGTTAATACCTAGACTATATAAAGAATTCCTACAACTCAACAATAAAAACAAAATTCCAAACTGGGCTAAGGACTTAAGTAGACATTTCCCAAAGAGAAGATAATACAAAATGTACTTATGCATAACAAGCACATTAAAAGGTGTCAGCCTCTCTAGATATCAAGAAAATACAAATCAAAATCATGATGGAATATCAATATATTTAAATTAGAATGCCATTTAAAAAAATAAAGAACAAGTGGAGGTTGTAGAAATGGAGAAAATGAAACTCTCACGAAAAAAAAAAGTTTAGTGGTTCCACAGAGATTTAAACAGAATTATCATCTGATCTAGCAATTACATTTCCAGCTATATATCCAAAATAAATGAAACCAAGAACTCGAAATACTTATATGTC
Organism: Hydrochoerus hydrochaeris; assembly: GCA_004027455.1. Classification (NCBI taxonomy): domain Eukaryota; kingdom Metazoa; phylum Chordata; class Mammalia; order Rodentia; family Hydrochaeridae; genus Hydrochoerus; species Hydrochoerus hydrochaeris. The sequence continues at coordinate 199,626 of PVLA01002445.1, forward strand.
AACATTATAGCATTATTAAAAACTCAAGTGTCCATTAACAAATGAATGGATAAACAAAATTGTGCACACATAGATTATTCAGTAATAAAAAATGAAATACTGATGCATGCCACCATATGAATGAACTCTGAAATGATTATATTAAATACATAAAGCTAGACCAAAAAAAAAAAAAAATATATATATATACACATTGTTTTTGATATGAGGTAACTAGGCTAGACAAATTCATGGAAACAAAGTAGAATAGAAGCTATGAAGGTTGGGAAAGAAGACACAGAGTTATTGTTTAATGGGTACAGAGCATTGATTTGGGATGATGAAAAAGTTTTGGAAATCAACACTGATGATGGTTGGACAAAATTGTGAATGCACTTAATGCCAATGAACTGTATGCTTAAAAGGGCTAAAATGGTATATTTTATGTTACGCATATTTTATCACAATAAAAAACTCCACTTTAAACTTTAGAAATCATTTAACACTGAAGTTCAACATGATTCTCATTGTGCTTCTTATAATGGCAAGAACCAGAACAACAGTTAAAAGTTATGGTAGATAGTCTTAGGCTAGAATACTGGCTTTACTATTAACTAGCTTATTATATAAATACAATAGGACATGACATTTAGAAGGTCCTTGAAAGTTGAAGTTAGTTGCCATTGTTTTTGTCTTTATTGTTATATAAAAACCACATGGAAAGAAGCAACACATTTGATACAGATAATGCTAAAACTCTGGTACATCAAATAACTGAACACTGAAAAGCAAAAACGTGCCGGAGAAATAGTTCTATCAATATGATAAGGAGGAAATAATACTATATGGGCCTCAAATCAAAAGGTGAGAAAGCAGAGAGGTAAAGAGGGTCTAATGCTACCTGGATTCCACGAAAGGACTCTGAAGATGATGAGGCCACATCTTAATTGAAATATGTCAGGTAAAAAGAAGCTGGAGTGGAAAAGTCTGGGGTTAGAGCACTCTGGCTGGAAATGATACCAAAAGCAAAAGCCAGGACACAAAAAGTACTTATAGGATTTGAGAAACAGAGCAGAAGAAGGCCAGTGAGCCTTCACAAGTGAGCCAGGGAAAGAGTGGCAAGTGGCAGAGGAAGAGGGAGGCAGAAGCCAGGTCTCACAGACCTGGGAAGAAGACGAGACAATGGTTCTAACCTATGAGCAAAACTATGTAAGCACAGAGGTTACATGATCTAGTTCACTGTGCAAAAAGATTATTCTACTTACTTTGTAGAAAATGGATCGTGTAGGAAGGTGGAAGGTGGACTGGAAGCAAGGACCAGGGCTGGAAAATGATCTTAAATTATAGATGATAGTATCTTAGATTCATAATAGTAACAATACAAAAATGTGTAAATTCAGTTTGCATTGATAGTAGGAAAGAAAACATTTTACTGTTTCATTAATCCAAAATAAATTAGTTAAAATTGTGCAATGTCTCCTTACAAACTGGCAAAGGTTAAAAACAGACAACACATAATCCTGATGAGTACATAGTTGGGAAGGCACTGAAAAAATCTCAAAAAACTAATTTTCTATCTTACCGACTGGAGTCTTAAAATATTTCCATAGGTTTTCACTTATTAACTAGTACATAAGTCTTATTGTTAAATGAATTAATTTAAATTTCAGAAAACACCTTTAAAGAGAGAAACAGGAATTCTATTTAAAGCTGTAACTGTAATACATTGGATGGGGGGGGGGCTTAGGAATAATCTAAATATGCAACAGTTAAGGAATGGTTGATGACAGCTTATGATAAAATATTGCAATGCAGACTTTAAGATCATGTTCATGCCTGTCAGCATAGCTATTCAGGAGGCTAAGGCTGGAGAATCCTAAATTAGAGGTCGGCCTGAGTAACACAGTGAGACCTGTGTCAACAAACAATTTTAAAAAACATGTTCCTTAAGTGATTTCTAGATATGGAAAAATGCTGACATTATAAAACCTCACAAAATTAAGACAGCAGATTAACTTTTAGTTAAATGAGGGTAAGAAGCTAGCAAATAATTAGGTAGTAAAAAATTAGTATTAACTAACAGACCACAATCAAAACCCAACATGTGCTCAGAAAATTTATATTCTCCACCCAACCCATTAGATATTGCTCATATTTTAGTGTTGGTCTCTAGTAACCTTTAGTACTAAATAGAGGAAGCTGGGAAGTTTTACTTTTGTGGCTTCGTAATTTAAGAATAAACACACAAAGTTTTTCACCCTATATTCCAAGTGCCTAGCATAGTACATCTCAGGCCCAAAGAAATGAAAGCCTCAGAATGCACGAAATACAATAATAATAGTAACAATATTTTGAATGACTCTAACATACTGGGTACGCATAACTACCCAGTGTATTTTATCTACCCAGCATGCTTTTATCTTTCATCCTCACAATAATCCGTCTTTGAAAGGTACTGCTTCACACTTTAAAACCAGGACTCGGGTTCAAAAATGTTAAGAGCCCAAGGTCACAATGCAACAAAACCTGAACTCAAGACTGCACGCAGTTCCCTAGCATCTAAGCACAGAACTGCAAAAGACACAGTTTCTTTCCTCAGATTTCCCGGATTTTCCTGTTTCCCTTACAGTCCTACGCAGCATTTGCTAACTTCTACCTTCAGCTGCTGTTCTGCCCCTCCTCCCGCCCTTCCTCCCTCCCTACACGTGCTGTGACGACCAACAGTGCTAAGGACCAGGCCTCCAAGTTCTCGCCGACAGCACTCTGCGAACTGGACTTTGGGCTCGCCCTCCCCTAAGTGGGTCGGTAGCCTTCTAGTTCGACTTTACGGAACCCTCAGAAGGGCGGGCCGCCGAGACCACAAAGCTGGGCCTCAGGCAGTCCCAGCCCCGGGGGCGTCGCTCCAGGCCGTTTCCAGGGCAACCTAGCGCCACCACCGCCCCGGCCCCGCCCCTACACTTTCGCCTCTCCACCTCTCCTCCGCGTAGACGCTCAGCCCGGCAAAGACTCCAGGTCCACAAAGAGGAATTTGGGCCTCTCTCACCTCTCAGCGCGCAGTGCATGCCGCCAATGCCGCTGTACAGCTCGAGAACCCGCAGAGGCTCCATGCCTTCGCCCCCGCCGCCGCCAGAGCCCCGGAGCTAGGCCTGCCGGTCCCACCGCTTCTCTTCCCACCGTCTGCGCTGCCCCTTGCACTTCTGGTTCCGCGGCTTTTCAGTCCCCCGCTCCCAGGACTTAACAGGGAGGCCCAAGGCGTGTGGAGGCTGGCAGGGATCAGAAAAGGGATAAAGGACAGAAAACAGTAAGGCTTCCCAAGTAAAGTGCAGGCACGCGGTGATCTGATTTATGCTCTGACGTCTTTGTTCTGCGTTTGTGGTGGCCCTGAGTGCGAAAGAAACCTAGCGCTCCTAAGAGGGGTGAAAACTGTCTTCCCTTTCAAGTGCGTTATAGAATCCAGAAAAAGTCATTTTTCAGGCCGGCAGCTTTTCAACCTTCAGACATGTGAAAGGTTCAAACATTCCCTTCAATGGATTGATGGAGATAGATCAGCTTTCCCTAGAGAAAATGCCACAATTACAAGTACTCAGAGTGGAACCTTAATAATACAGACGATGCTTGCTGTCATTGTTAATAAGGCTAATTATATTTTACTTTGGACAGTACCCCCACATAGCAGATGCTCTTAACATCACGAAGGACTATTTATGAGCCTCCAAGTACTAAGGCACCTGGGTGGTCCAGTGACCAGATTGTTAGAAGCACGATTGTAAACTAAGATACGTTAGGCACATGGAGAAGAGGAAATGTTGTGAAGAACGTCCTTCTGGTTGTTCTCAATGCTGCCACCGGTGAACCTTTGCTAAGAGGAATTTGAAAGTAACAAAAATAACTGATTTTTTTTTTTAGATTGGCATGCTTGCTAATGCAATACTTTTAATAGGTATTAACAAAAATACAACTTGTAGTCAAATTTTAGAATTGATTCATCTATTTTGATGTGGTCTATGAGATTAACTTTTTGAACTGCAAATGTATGTTGTCCTTAAAGTGTTGTTTTTATTGGTTACTTGAGGGTTATATTAGAAAAATACAGAGACCCGAGTTGCAGCCTTGGCAGTGCCAGTAACTGGGTGTGTGACTTTGAGATAAGCCGGGTTTCCTCAACAATAAACCAAAGGGGAAGGAAGAGGTAGAGATGATTGCTGAGCTTTAGCAATTCCAAACTTCCATGACTGAATCAGTGTTTGAAAAAATGGGTTTTGATTGGTACCATGTTAATTTCCTTATTAAATTAAAATATGTAGAAAGAAGACTTTTAAAAAGAAAAATACCTGCTTCCAAACAAGTATATGGTTAAACCAACTCAACATATAGAAACCACGTACACACTATCATGTATCTATATGATGAAGCATACTTATTAGTGCCATAAATAAAAAGCAATATAAAAATACAAATTGAGTTACATAGTCCTAGTGATTTATATTAAACAAATCTAGACTCACTTCAGCATTAAGACTATAAGTCAAAATAAATATGCCCAAGTATCTTTCCCTGTGAAGAGAAATAAATACACACATATGAGGCATAGTTAATGAAAAATGTCAACCAATGAAAAAGAAGTGAGAGACCTTATCTCCAAATCACAGACAAGCTAATTGCAAACTGTTCACTTTGATACTTCAGGGTCTTCATTACTAGCTTGAAATTTACTTTTCTTCCTTTTGTTCTCTCCCATTTTGTAACTCTGATATAAACTAAACTGCTCAGCACTTACAAAATATACCCTCCACTCTTCCACTTCTCTGCTTATTTTTTCTTCCTTATTTTGTTCACCTTCCTAGAAATCTCCTTCCTCCACACCTACACTTTAAATGGAACATTCCTTCTAGATGATCAGTCTACTCTGGCTCAGTTCAGATTTTCTCAGCTGCCCCTCATCTGCTAAAACACATCCTCACTATCCCTAACACTCAGTCCTTTGTGTTTCCTTAGCCCAGTGTTCACCTCCTGCAAGCACCATCTCTTTACGAATCCTCTCCTCTCTGGAGCTTATTACATGTGATAATCATTTCAAGAATGAAACCTTTCTCCATAATCATAACTTACAACCATCTCCATGGAAATGAATCCATGTTAGGTTACCTTGGATTATGTAGAAATTATCTCCAGATCACTGCCAAGAACTGTATGATTTGGGGAGAGAATGCAGAAGGTGGGGAACTGATGGCACAACAGGGAGAAGCTGAGGATGGAGACAGGGTGAGTAGATAGAAGATAGATGGATAGATAGATAGATTTTTTTTTCTAAAAATGAATGTAAGGAGAAAAATCTCTAAACCCACTGCTTCTCATAAAATTATTCTCAATGACATATCCAAAGTACTTATATTCTAATTAGAGAAACAACACATTTTTGAAAGTATAAATAAAAGTCAAAACTTGGATGTTAGTGTATTCCATGCATTTTCTCTTTCAACAGAAAATGTATTTGAAAAAACCCAAATTGTTAAAGAAAATAAAGGAAGATTTAAAGCATATAAGAAACGAGGGCACACTATACTTTCAAGGGATACATAAAAATTATAATAGCACATTCCATTATCGAAGGGTTCATTGTATACTTGGAATCCAACACCATTTCCTTTTTCCTCTCCTGCCTGCCATTAATATCTAACAAAATTAAAGTCTGCCAAATGGTCAAAATAATTTTGGCAATCATCTTTCCATTTCCATGATCTAGTCCAGTCTTTACTCCCCAGTGAAATGTGATTTGGATTCCTATATGGTTCAACTACAGGGAGAGATTCAACCACTGAAATGATGCCAAATTCAGTGATGAGCAGCTTACTCTCTGGTTTTGCACCGAAAAAAGAATGATCTTTAGGAATTGTCCAGAAAAATAAAAAAAAAAGTCACCACATGAAATAAATCAATAATAAATGGCCTCAGGAGAGGAAATTATAATCAGAAGAAACTTGAATTGGAAAGAGCCCTGGAGCTCATCTACCACATGAATGTGCACAAGATTGAGACTGTCCTCTATCAGGTTCATACCCTCACCGTTAACCCTGGGCTTATGGGTTGCAAAATTAATGATACAGTGTCTTTCACAGTGCAAGGCATCTGATGATGCAGAGCTTGAATTATTAGAAAATCGTCATTAACATCAAACTCCAGTTCCTTTAGATTTGACCTCTGCATCAACATTCAAAAACTCTTTCCTTCTTATATAATGGATTATGTTGTGGTTAAGAGTGTACACTCAAAAACCAGAGTAGAGAGAGGAATCAGATGCCTGCACTTCCTATCAGTGCACCTCAAAGAGAGTCACTTAACTTCCCTAAACTAACCTTTAAATTGTATAAATAAGAAGATACATGGTTGCTATGGAGGGTAAGTGAGGATAAAAGCACTTAGCCTAATGCCTAGCAAATAAAAATAAATGTATGATTATTAAATATACAGTAACTCCCTTGCATCCACTGTCTCATACTCTGTAGTTTTAGTTACCTGCAATCAACTGGAGTCAGGAAATACCAAACAGGAAATTCTAAGAACAACTGATAAATTTTAAAGCATGCACCATTCTGAGTAAGATCATAAAATCTTGTACAAGTTTCACTCCATCTGCCCTTGAGATGAGTCAGTCCTTTGTCTGGCATATCTATGTGAAGTATGCTACTTACTCATGACATTTCAATTATCAAATCGATTGTCAAGGTGTGGTGGTTCTTGTAACTGTTATTTTACTTGAGAGTGGCCCCAAAGCACAAAAGCAGTGATGCTGGCTATTTTATTGCAGTATATTGTTACATTGTTCTCTTATCATTGTTAATCTCTTACTGTGTGATTTGTAAATTAAGCTTTGTCATAGGTATCTATGTATTATGCATGCATAAAAGAAATATATAGCAAACTCAGAGTTCAGTACTGTCTATGCTTTCAAACATCTCCTGGGGGCTTTGGCATATATTCCCCCAAAATAAGGGATGACTACTACAGTGACAATAGCCAAGTGCTATTGGTTTCTTTTTTGGTTTCTTCAACTGTGTTATCGGGCAGAAGTCAGACCCTTTATGTCAATGCATTCCAGATTGGTAATACCTGTTTTAGAAGCCATTAATGAACACCATGCCCTGAACACAGTAACAGCAGAAACCAGGAGGTGCTCCAGTCAGCCACAGACATCGCATGGCTCTAGGAGAGCTTGAACTTTCTTGGAAGTGCTCAGGAGTATCTTAGCTTAGACCAAGGGTAAGTTCAGAAACCACCGACTTGGTTAACAGGGTACTGAGCACAAAAACGCAGGAAGGGCAAAAAAAACAAAGAGCAGAGCTCATAGTAACAGAGCAATACTCTCTCTTAATTCTCAGATTTGGTGCTCACCATAAAAAATCACTGAAGTAACTTTACTCAGAATTCATGAGTTGAAGTGACCCTGGTGTAAATGACAGGAAACCTAACAGCTTCCAGTCATTGATTGACTATTGTGCCAGCCACTGAAGAAATTTTCAGTTAAATTTTTAAAAGTAAAAATCTGTACAATTTCCAGTAATAAAAATTTGAGGGGCTGGGGATTTAGCTCGGCGGCATAAGCATCTGCCTGGCAAGTGCAAGGTTGTGAGTATGATCCCCAGTACCTCCCCGCCAAAATTGAACATCTTTCACTTCCTAAGCATAGGATTATTTTGCTAATTTCTTTGGTTCTCTAAAACTACACTGTACCGTAGGACAGCCATTAGTCACATCTAACGATTGCAGAGTTCACCAGTCCCTGTGGACACATAATAAGTGCTCAGTAGCCATATGTGGCTGATGGTTACCCTACTGGCCAGTACAGGTATACAATATTTCCATCATCCCGGAAAGTTCTATTGAGCAGAGCTTCCTTAGAATGTCTCCAAGGTACAAACTTTATGGGTAGCCCATCCAGTGATCAAGTATCAAGATGTTCATCAGCTGCCTACTGAACACTCATTTAAAGTAAGTGTCTGAAAAGTATGGAGAGAAAAGGAGTTCAATAAAAGAAAACCCTGTAGCCTAGCATCTCTTTTCTTTCTTTAGTATTGTTACCTTACTAATAGGTTGTCACACAAAAAAGAAACAGGAAACTGTAAATGTGCTCTGGTGACATGATAAACTTTCCAGAGAAAAAGAACAGATGGAAAATCAACATCCTGGTGTCTTTCTGTTGTACAGTATATACTAGCGACTTCCTACTGTGAAGAATGTTATCTCATAAGAGAAAAGATAATTTTTTTAAAAATCAAGAGGTAATTTGATAATTTCTGCTAACAACAGAAATTGGGGTTTGCCTGATGGTTTGCCATTTTTAAGTAATTAATCATAGCTTTTCACATTGATTTTCCTCTTAGATGTCACTTCTGAAGTTTCTACTTGAAACATGTTTTGCAACACAATTTAAAGCTTATGTTAAGTTAAAGATAGTGGAATCTTGTCTTTAAAACCACTTTCACAAGCTTATAGTGAGTTAGAGCTAGAAGGAAATTTAAAGACTATTTGGTCCCATGTTTACACACTAGTTTCAAAAATAGAACATTTTGTTCAAACAAAATCTCATGTAGAATCAGAGCACAGCGTGATGGAGAAGTAGAATGAAAGCATGAGTGTGAACACATACACACTGTTACTGAAGCCTGGGTATGAGTGGACCCAGAAGAATAGCAGATCACACCCTCTACCTCACCCACTCCCATAACAAAATGACCTAAATGACTTTGTAAGGCCTGAGTTATAAACCAGTGATTTCATCCTATTTCATTTGTAGAGGTAATGGAGTTCTTAAAAGTTTGCATATCTTGCCTGGTGCCACAGCTGGATGGAGAATATAGAAGCTCAGCTCAAATTCCTCCAGAGTCTTTCATGTGTGTAAGGGCTGGCTGCACCATAATGTAGAACAGAAGATCAAAGCAAAAAAGAGGCTAACTTGCCCAAGGCCTGATGGAACCTTGCACACAAAACCAAAGCCAGCACTTAAGTAGACCTAGGAGCAAGAATATGTTCTCTCCTGAAAACAGTCTGACCTGAAGATTAAAGGTAACTTTCAAGATCTTTGACGCAAACCTAAGCCTATGACAATTTATCAGTTTTGATGACTAATAATTTTTAGAAAGACCATGAAGACAATTATATTACAAAGTATGCTGTAAAAATCCAGCAAGAAAAACTAACATTACTTCATGAAAATGGGCTAATTAATAATATTTATAATAGATTGCTTTGCCTAGTTACTCCTGAAAATATAGCTTGATATGATGCAAAGAACACAGTCCTTATGATCAGCTCAATTAACAGAAAAGAAAATACGGGTTCTATACCATACCTCTTTCTTTATAGTCTTTCTAAAAATTACCAGTCAACAAAACTGATAAACTATAACCCAAAGAAAAATGATGTGTAAGAATTTTTTGTCTTATTATTGAGCTAGGTACTAGTGTACATATACAACAGTATCAGTGTGATCATTGACTGTGCCAACTTGAGTAACAAATGTGCAACTGAACTGAATCAGCATAGCTGCTGGTGTGACTGAAGGGATTTCCTGAAGACGGACGATGCACCCTTGGTGAGAGTGGCACCAACTGTAGGCTTGCTGCCTGAATGGAATAAAAGGGAATCAAAGAAGGAGGGCTCACTTCTGTTTCTTCAGGAGAGCTTCAGTCTTCACCTTCACCTTGGACATCGTTTCCTGGCTTCCAGTGCAGTCCTTCAGCCTCCTGATATAGATTTGGACTGGACACTACAGTGAGCTGCAGGCCCTTAGTGGGTCCTTCAGATCTCCAGCACATAGACAGCCCTTTAGCCCTCTTCCACACCTGATTCTGGGGGTGGCCATTGCAATCCTATCTTATTTGTGTATCTTGTATCAAATCTGTTTCTCTAGTAAGCACTAACTGATGCACTTAGAATCTCCTCATATGACCCAATGGTGATAAAAAATAACCAAAACATGAGAACAGTTCTAAAGAGTAGCCATTACTCCATTCTACACCAGAAAAAAGTCTTGTATTTATTTTAAATTGTCAAAAGTGACCTTATTAGCTTTCAAAGTCACTTGTGTGAATTGAATACAAACACAGCTTATCCCCTAAACTTTTCCTTCTTACTTAGAATCACAGTTTGTAAGGTTAGACTTCTTCCTGTAGATCCACTGAGATTATTTCATTTCCATCTAAGGTAATTACTGCTAGAAATCCCAGAGGGATTTCTACTAAATTTAGTCATTCAAAAATGCAGAGGGACTAAAATAGACTATATTTCAATAGATAGCAAATATGTTTTATTAATAGGGTAGTATCAATCTCATGAATATGTAAGTTTCAAAAAACTTTATAAATTTTTTAAATGTTTATTACCAAGTTTTAGAGCTTGTAGCTTTTCTTTTTTTAATAATTCAGTTTTTATAAAATCATGCGATTTGTTTAATACTGAATCAATTAAATCAATATTCTCCAGATTAAACAATTTTTTTTTTTTTACAAAACAGCACCATATTTGTAAAACAAGAAAAACTAGAAGGTAGCACTCTCTCAAAAGACCTGGAAACCATCAAATAATAAACCAAAGAGAGTTGGCGTATATTTCAAGGGAGAATGTCATATTAGGAGTGTAGGAATGAACATGAGAAACCCACACAGAAAATTATTTTTTAGTTCTTTCATTTTAGGGCTATATCATAGAGTGGGGTAGGAAAAAATGTAGCAATGGGCATTATTTATATATTCTTGCAGACTTTATAGTCTTAAAATCTGAAAATAAATATTGCACGGGCATCAGATTACTTGTTTCTGATAGAGATGAGACATGGTTATTTGGAAAAGAAATATTTAGGTATTTCCTGAAGTGAAAGGTGACTAAAAAAGCTCATATCAGTAAAGTTCAGAATATTGGACGACCAATCCAAATGCAAGAAATAAATATTCTGACTGGTCTTTGTCCATATGAATGTTAATAAAGTATTTATGCTTACTATACATTATTTTTATGGGGAAAATGTAAAACAAAACATCCAAACAAGATGGTAGGAGAATAACAATAGTTAATACATTGCATATATTGTCTTTAAAATAGTTACTCAGAGTACAAGATATGGTCATAAAGACTTCTCCAATTGATATTAGCACAGATCTTCCTTTTGCATGAACTAAGAAAATCTAATAGTATAACTCACATGTATTTTTTTCCTCACTTTTTGCTTCCTTCCTTTCCCCTTTCTCCCATCTTAGTTCCTTTACCCTTTTTAAAAATTTCTTCTCATTTCATAATATCTATTGCACATGTTAGATCTTATTTACTCTTTTAATCTCTCATACCAGGAAGACAAAATGTTTACACATGTAAGTCTGATTTATTTCACTGAGTATGGTCTCAAATCGCATCCATTTACCTATGAACGTCTCAAGTTTATGCTTCTTTATGTCTGAGTAATGCTCCATGGTATAACAATGTTCATCTTTTTTATGTATCCCTCAGTCAATGAGTACTTGGGTTGTTTCCAGTATTTAACTATTACAAATTGTGCCACTACAAAGATGGGTGCACATTGCATCATGTGGTGTGATAGTTTTAATTTTTCTGGGAATGTACCCAGAAGGGGAATAGCTAGGTTGAATGGAACTTCTAATCCAAGCTTTCTGAGGAATCTCCCTACTGATTTCCACAGTGGTTGTAAGCATCTGCACTCCCACCAACAGTGGAGAAGGGTTCCTTTTTTCCACAGCCCCTCCAGTATGTGTTACTGGTTGATTTTTTTTTTATGACAGCTATTCTTCCTGTAGTGAGATGGAATCTCAGTGTTTTAATTTGCATCTCTCGAATGACCAGTGATGTTGAACATTTTTTCATGTATTTACTTGCCATGTGTATTGCTTCATCTGAGAAGTGTGTATTTATCTCAGATGCCTGTTTTCGGATTGGGTCTTTGAATTTGGGGGGTCTGATTTTTTTTCAGTTTTATATGTTCCACATAGAAATCCTTTGTCTGAGGGACGATTGGATAAAATTTTTTCCCACTCAGTGGGCTGTCTTTTCACTCTGTTGGTGATTTCCTTTGATGCGCAAAAGCTTTTCAATAAAATGAGGTTCCAATTGTTATTTCTTTGAAGTATTTCCAATGCAGTTTGGGCTTTGTTCATGATCTCTCTGCCTACACATATGTCTTCAGTATTTCTACCTACATTCTCTTCCAGTAGATTTAGTGTTTCTGTTTTAATACTTAGATCTTTGATTCATTTTGACTTTAGTTTAGTGCATGGTGATAGACATGAGTCTAGTTTTAGTCTTTGGCATATAGAGAGTGAGTTTTTCCAGCACTGTTTATTAAAGAGGCTATCTTTTTCCAGTGAACATTCTTGGCCCCTTTTACAAAGATGAGGTGGCTGAATATGTGTGTAGTTGTGTCTGGAACTTCTATTCTGTTCCTCTGATTCTCAGATCTGTTCTTTTGCTAGTACCATGCTGATTTTATCACAGTAGCTTTGCAGTATAATTTCAAGTCAGAGATTGTGATGCCAAATGGATTCCCTTTGTTTCTCAGAATATTTTTTGCTATTCTAGATCTCTTCTGGTTCCAAATGAATTTTAGGAATATTTTCTCTAGTTTTGTGAGGTATGGTAATGGTATTTTGATAAGGATTGCATTAAATCTACATAACAATTTTGGGAGTGTAGCCATTTTCACTATGTTGGTTCTTTCTACCAAAAAGCAAGGGATATCTTTCTATTTTGATCTCTTTTTCCAGAGTACTGTGATTTTTAATATATAGATCCTTTACTTCCTTTATTAGGTTGATTCCTAAGTATTTCATTTTTTGAATGCTATTGGGAAGAATGTGGTTTTGCTAATTTCTCTCTCAGTGTGTTTGTTGTTTGTGTACAGGAATGCTATTTATTTTTGAGTGTTCACTTTTGTATCCAACTACACTAATGAATTTGTTTATTAACTCTGGGAGTCTTTCATTGGAGTTCTGAGGGATGTTCTATGTATAGCATCTTGTCATCTGCAATTAATGACAGTTTACCTTCTAACTTTCCTATCCTTATTCCTTATTTATCTCTCTCTCTTATCTAATTGCTCTGGCTAATATTTCCAGAACTATATTGAATAGGAGTGGCGATAGTGGACACCCTTATCTTGTTCCTGATTTTAGAGTGAAAGCTTTCAGTTTCTGCCCATTTGGTATGATGTCGACTGTTGGTTTTTCATAGATGACTTTTATCAGATTGAGGTAAAGACTATCTATTCTAATTTTCTGTAGGGGCTCTATCATGAATGAGTGTAAGACTTTGTCAGATGCTCTTTCTGCGACTACTGAGATGTTCATGGGATTTTTGTCTTTGGTTCTATTGATGTGGTGTATTATATTTATTTTTGTGTGTTGAACCATTCCTGTATTCTTGGGATGAATCCCACTTGGTCATGGTGTATTATCTTCTTGATGATTTGTCACATTCTGTTTGCTAGTATCTGATTTTTGCATCTATGCTCACTACAGAGATTAGCCTGTAGTTCTCTTTTTCATTTGAGATTGTTTTCTGGTTTTGGTATCATGGTAATACTTGCCTCCAGAAATGGGTTAGAAAATATTGCTTCTCTTTTAATTTCATTGAAGAGTTTGAAGAGTAGTCACATTAAATCTTCTCTAAATTTCTTATCAAATTCAGTAGTATATCCATCAGGACCTGGATTTTTCTTAGTTGGTAAGTTTTTAATTACATTTTCAATTTCATTAACATATTCAGTTATTCAGAATTTGTATATCTTCTTGATTCAGCTTTGGCAATTATACACATCTGGGAATATGACCATTTCTTCTGTGTTTTCTATCTTATGAGAGTAAACACTTTTGAAGCAGGTATTGATGATCTTCTGAATTTCCCCAAGATCACTCTTTTCAACCTTCAATGCATGAAATTGTGTCTTTTCTTTCCTTTGTTTGATAAGATTGACTAAAGTTTTATCAATTTTACATATTCTTTCAAATAACTAACTCTTCAATACAATAATTATTTGTATTGTTTTCTTAGTCTCAATTACATTCATTTCTGCTCTGATCTTTATAATTTCCTCCCTTGTATGGATTTTGGGCTTGACTCTTTTTCTAGAATCTTGAGATACTTAACTAGGTTGTTTGAACTTGTTCTGTCTTCCTGCTGTGAGAATTTACCACTATAAATTTCCCTCTTAGGACCACTTTCATTGTGCCCCACAAGCTCCACTATTCTGTATTTCCATTTTTGTTTAATTGTAGATATTGTTTAATTTCTTCTTGAATTTCATGTGTGTTCAGAAGGGTGTTATTTATTTTCCATGACTATCATAATTTTTAAAAATAGAGAAACATATAAAAGAGAAAAGTAAAACTACAAGTGTATCCAAGAGTGGCATTTTTACTTTTCCCTTTAATCTTTGCACTAATTATCTTTTGCCAAAATAAGAATTTTGCATAAATGGTTTAAATCCAATCCTTTTCATGTTACACTATATCATTATCATGTTCTGCATTTCTTTAAATATAACAAAGAAATACATATTTTTTAATATTATCTTTATTTTTTTCTGAATTTGAGTAATGGTGCATGCCAGTTTTGAAAGGTAAAAACTTTCACAGAAGTATACACAATAAAAAGACACATTATTCTCTAAACCTCAATTCTATCCTATCATCCAAAAGCTAACACTTTTGACAGCTTTCTGGATATCTTTCTGCCTTTTTCCAGGGTACACAATCAATAATAATTTATCTTTTAATTTTCTCAGCACTAAATAGAAAGTTTCAGCTTTGTACTGTATCAAGAGCAGTGTAATAACCATTCTTTAGCTCTCAAGAATCTCTGATATTTTCTTTATAGAAACTCTAAAATTTGCATGATTAGAAATTAGGTGACTTATCATTACTACCTTAGTTCTTAAAACCTGTGATCACAACCAATTTCCAAGAATCACCAAAACCTATCATTAGTGCTAGTGGATGCTCACCTACTTCACCCTCATGAACAGATACTAGCACATTTTACCCAGCAAGTGATAAGTCATTTTATTTGTTCAATCTTCCATTAATCTCAAGGACATTATTTGGTTATTAATCATCTGAAAGTTTTTCTTTTGTCAATTATCTGTTACGCATTTCCTTTTCTACTGATCTAAAGTATTTCCTAATTATTTATCACTGTTTTATTTTTGTTGATAATAAGATCATATATACTTTAAAAACAATTTTCCAGTTCATTTTTTACTTAATTGGGTTGATAAATTTATTATGGCAAATGTTTTCATTTTCTGAAGTCAATTATATGTATTTTTCCTTTTTGATTTATCCTGTTGCTCTCTTAGCTTAAGAAGTCCTTTACTTAGAAAAAAAATTATCTAATTTCATCTGTTCTTTTTATTTTTAGTTTTTATATATAATATAATGTGATTTTTATTTCCACATTTGACTTGTGATACTATTTTATTAGCCCATGTTTATGGAACACAATGTTTTAATTCCTTGCATGATGTTGGTCCATGTATATCACACATCTTAAGTCCATTTTACATGCCCTTCCCTCCTCTCCCTATCCCTGCCTTCTCTATTTCTTGAGAAAGATAACATACTACATCCTTATTTGGTATGATCTGCATGAGAATTTGTTATGGCTTATGTCTAGATGTCCCCTCAAAGCCTCATGCACTCATAGACGGGGCTTTTTGGATGTGACTGGTTGGTGGGTGTGTAATACTAGATCATGAGTGTATGATGCTGGCTTAGTCCACTGATTGGTTTAGCAAAATTCTGGGTGTGGATGATAGATTTACTAAAGAGAGAAGACCCATCCTGGGTGGGGGGTCATGAATCAATAGGCTTGTAGCCCGCCTGGATGGAATAAAAGGGTATATAAAAAACGAAGGCTTGCTGTTTCCTGCCTGCCATGTCATGTTTCTCCTCTGCCATGCCCCTCTACCATGCCACTTTGCCTTGGAATCGGTTAACTATTAACTGAAACTTCTACCAACTGTGAGGTAAAATAAAATTTTCCTCTTTTAACTTGTAGGTAGTGGATATTTTGTCCCAGCAAAGAGAAAGTAACTATGACAGACTTTTCCTTTCTTTTGCTATGTCTGCTATTTTTGGCTGAAAATTTGACCCTGGTAGTCTGACTCTTTCCTTAAAACATGAATGAAATTTAGTCTCCCAGCTCAAAGAATACAAAATATCAGATTTGCTTTCTTTAATATAGCTTAGGTAGAACTCCCCCATTTCATGAGAAAATTGAAACATTCTACTGAAGCAGAATTAGTAGACAAGTAAACAGAGCTATTTTTTGTAATCATAAAAACTGCTGATGTGAATACTTATTTCAAACTCTTGGATGATGTCATTATATCAACAATCATGAACCTTACTCAACCCAGACATAAAATAACAACTATTACAAGAATAATATCTAAAAATGGTAATGTTTGATTTTTTAAAAAAACAGTATTATCATACTTATCTAATTTTATTTCCACAACAATCCTATGGATACAGATCAGTAAATCAATGGTTTTGATGAAGAAACTAAGATTAAAAGCTCTTTAAATTGTGATTTGTTTAAAATCAAACAGCTAAAGCATGACTGAGTCAGGACCAAAAGGTAAACAAATTAAATAAGCAACTAGTTTTTGAATCTAACTCTAAATACTTGTTTATCATCAATGTTTACATTAATCATTCTTGATCTTTATACTTTGAAGTTCCTAGTAATTAAGATGGTTCACAAATTCTCTTGCATATGCATACTGAACCCCTGCTTCATTCCAGTGAGGTAACTCATGGAGAGTAACAATACATATGGTTTTCAGATGTAGAAACAGAGATCTCAAGAGACCAACAAGTTGGCTGAGTCACTGGAATATAAGACTCTTACAGGATTTTATAAAATCCAAGGTTGAACTGATGTCCTAATATGGAAAGGCATGCCTCTTCTCACTAGAGAGATTATTCTAGAATTTGAAGCCAAACAAGTATATTTCATAATAACTCACTCATCTGGACTGCCCCTCTGAGAAACCAGATTCATGCAAGCAATTAGTCCTATAATTTAAACTCCAGGTCTTTAAATATTTTTTAAAGATCTCAAATCATGAAAGCATTTGTTTTCTATCATTTATTTGTACCCTCATATGCAAAGACATCAATTTGTCTCCTTCCTCTACTATACACTATTCACACTCTACATGACCACCTACACTAATAATTCATCAGCACAGCCGTTCTCAGAATGGCTTGGAAGACTTGTTACAGCATAGATTGCTGGGCCCCATCCTTCAGGTTTCTAAATCGGTTGGTCTGCGGTTGGAGACTGATATTTGGAATTTCTAAAAATCTTTACAAGTGGCACTGATGCTCCTGGAGAGTTTTCTTATAGGCTCCCCCAAAAAACCAGCCCAGAGGCCAGGATTCATGCATTCATGGTACACATGGTACCCAGTACTTCTATCCAGAGGAAAAAATGAATATTTTTCATGATTCATTGCCTTTTTTAAAGCTTCTCCAATGATAAAATGAAAAACAGAGAGACTAATCTGAATGTACAATAAAAATGGCTGAAGTAACACTTTAAATACCAGGATTTATAACATGGTTTCTAGAATCAGGACAAAAGTTGTAACAATGAGTCAGGCAAATCCTTTTGAACACATTGACTGCTGGTACCATAGAGACTCCTCACAAAAACTGCAGCTTGGGCTGGAGAATTGCTGTAGCAATCCTAGAAGCCAGCTCAGATCCTTGGCTTCTGCTTGTTTTATCTGCCACTGCTCAATTCTTCTATATAATTCTCCATATATATTATTGACCTATCCTTCTTTTAAATAACTAATTTTTTTACAACTTGTATAGTATTCATATTCATATATGGCAGGAACCACTGACCTTTTACACACCACGAATCAATTGTCTGATGAGCCTGACAATGCACAACATGCTGTTAAGTAGGAAACCTATGCCCTCAAAAGGCATTTTTTCTGGTTTATTCCAAATGAAATAAAACAGAAGCAAAATGGCAAGGTTACTGAACACTCAGATTTTGAAGTAAGTCATTTTATCTAAGGTTGAGTCACCAATACTACTTCCTTAGTGATAAAAGTTGCCTAAGTAACCGAGATGCCTTACCGTGCAAAGCAGCACATGGGCATGTGTTGGGTTTCAAAGCCACTAGTCATTTCCTTTACTTGCTAATTTCTCTTCTCAGCTACTGTATGGGGCCTGTGTTTTATGTAGTAACCCAGCAACTGGGCATCATGCTATAGTTTATATCAAGGAGAACACAGAGCAGTAAACTTCACATGCCCATTGATTTCAGAGTAAAAATCAGTTATTTTACCAAGACCCTATGAATTTAGAGGGACATTATGAAGATATTTACCTAGATCTCAATATGACCACGGCATTATGCAAGATGTAGACACACAATTATTTAGCAGTGCAGAATGAAGTTTGCAATGGTTCCCCTAAGAAAAATGAAGGTGCTTTCTTTAATTGTGTCATTGGCATCTAGTAGACAGCCTGGCACACATGAAGACTCAAAATATGAGAACAGAGCTGGCAGGGTGGCGCACACTCCTCATCCCAGCACTCTGGGAGACTGGGGCAGGAGAACTGAAAGTATGAGCCAAGCCTGGGCAGCTTTGTGACTTAGTGAGATCATTTGGTAAAATGAAAATTTTAAAAGCTAGGGCAGGTATGTAGTTTAGCATGAAGAAGGCCTTGAGTTCAATCTATATTACTGAAAAAAAGAAAAAAATGTGGGTGTGGGGAGATGAAGAGCTGAACAAAAGGAAGAAAAGAGGAAAAAACTGAACTGGGTAGTTGATTCTTTTCAAACAACCCATTCTATGCAGTAATCATGCTGCTGCTACTATTTTAGGATTTCATTAGGATATTCACATTTGTACATATGCTTTTTCCTTACATCCACAATGGAACTGTGACATGTTTTGCTGTTTGTTCCTCATGCATGTGAAGTACTTTAAATATACTTTGTTTGAAAATAAGTATGATGTTAATGAATATTACTCAGAAAAATCATATGTGCAAAAGCAACAAAATAAAAAATGCACAGAAAAAAATTGTAACCTGAATAGTAGCCTCATGCATATTTTTTAATGTTGCTTGGTTTGGCCTTGAAAACCCTGGGTTGCCAATAATTCTGTGGGCCCCTTCTCCCTTTGCACAAGTCTTCTTTGTTCTAAAATTGCACAACAGCAGTATCCTGAAGGAATAAAATGTTAACATATCTCCCTAAAATTCAAACTAACAAGAGTTAATATGAAGAGTTGTTTGCACTTATAGAGTAATACGTTCCATAAATGTCATTGGTTTGCTTGTTTTCTACTAGCAAATGTGGCAAATAATTTTTATGCATCTAATTGTATGAAGGAGTCATATACGATAAGTATTAAATTCACCCTGCATGGTTGAGTCAGAATTAAGAAATGAGGTCATCACAGGAAACCCCTAAAAATGTCCATAAATGTCTTGGTGATTCTTCAGGCCACTATATTCTCTGAATAAAAAAGAGTCCTGTTGGTCCATCAGAAGAGAAGAGAAAAGTTCAGAGACAGATGCCATCAAAAGAATTCCAAACAGACCAGGAGTTTTACCTACAGTAATACACAATTACTACAACATGAGGGGTACTATTGTGCAGTGAGATTTAGAGGTTGCAGCATAGAGAAGATTCTAGCTGGGTGAGCTAGGCTAAGTTAATTACCTTCTCTGTGCCTCAGTTTCTTCACCTGTCAACCAGGGCAGTTGTGAAGACTAATTGAACACATGTAAAGTGTTGGTTACGTAGGAGGCCCACAGTATATGTAACCAATCATAGTTACCATGACCAGCCCTGTCTGGGCAGGACTCCAGCTTTAGTAACAATATTATTACATGAAGCCAGCACAGAATTACTAAAAGAATAACTTTGACCCAGACTTGAAAATATCTGCAATGTCTCACACATGTTTAATTGTTTTTTTCCAGTACTAGATTTGAACCCACAGTCCCTCATACTGAGCTTTAAAAAAAAAAAACCTCCAGATCTTTTTAGACCCTTTAAATAACTGCTTTACTTAAAAAACTTGGCCTCACTGAATCACCTAGTTACCATGTTTGGGCTCAAACTTTCCAAACAACTGTCTCAGCTTCTGAGAGAGCTGGGATTACAGGTGTGCACCACCAGACCCAGCTTAATATTTTAAAGATGTACAGAGGATGCATGAATAAATTATAATACTGTATTAGAAAAAGCTTTTGTAATTCTTATGACAGATAGCATGCATTTAATGTATATTAAATTCTAGTTCCTTAACAACATTGGTTCTTATTCCACATATCCACATAAGTCATATTTGAGAACATTATTTCCATCACTTAGCTAATTACTAATACAAAATCTTACTCAGAATTTTAGAATTTTGGAAACCATCATCATAGAATTATAAAGAATGCTACCAATCCCTTTATGCTACTACCGTTAATTTAGTATGAATTTTATTTACTATACCTTAAAACTTTAAAGAATTTTATTAATCTTTTTGCCTTGCTTAGTTTTATCAATATGACATTTTGTATTTTCTTTCATTTGCCACATTATTCCATTTAGGAATATTTAAGTATTTATTTTTCCTATATATTTTTTTAAATTTTCATTTCCAAACTCTATACTATTATTGAACTTTGTTATCATGCTTTGAAGCAAAAATTTGGTAAAATTACTCCAGGGGCACCAGACATAATTACAAGCAAAAGTAACATCTAATATTCTGAAGAAAAACATTTAGTTATCTGCATGAATGGAGTACACCAGAGCTAAAGCAACTATCAATTGTCCATCTATAGAAAAACGTGAAAAATTATTAGTTTTGAGATAAAAAGGATGGAGCTCTTATACTTTTCCTTATTATATAGAAAAAAGTTTATAACTATACAGATGACTGATGATTCTTTTCCAACTTCTCAGGTTACCGTAAAGACAAATCACAACTTACTTTTAAAAATTTAGTTCTTGAAAATAAAATTGTTATTAAACAAAGTTTTTTTTCTTATTAAATGCCTTGCCTAAATACTTTCAGAAGAAAACAAAACAAAGACAAAAACAACCCTTCCACCACTTAGGAACTATATAATCTCAAGATAGACAGAGTAAGTACCCAAGATGCCAATGCATGTGGCAGATTTTCCAGCAATAGCATGAATTTTTGTTTATCCTAAAAATGTGACAAAAACATTATAAGCCTCTGGGAAAATACCTATCAGTTTCCTTATAGTAATTTGAGTCAATACGTGTACTCTGAAGATACTACTTAGAGCTCTTTCAAATGATGTCTAATTTTTGTAACTGGGAGGGTGGAGATTTTGGTTTGTTTTGATTTCTCTTCTTCTTCTTCTTTTACATCAACTTTACCAATTCTGAAAGTCTAGCTTCACTTCTTTTCAAATATTAGCTGGATTTTTTTCTTGCAGTAGGTGTTTCCCTTGTGTGTTAATTAATATCTTTTTTCTCCTCTTGTACCAGGAATCAAACCCACTACCTCATGCTTACCAGGCAAGTATTTGAGGCACTGAGCCAAATCTCCGGCCTGATAATCCTAGTTTTTAAATGAATCTCCATACTTATTTCCACAGTGGTTGCACCAGTCTACACTCCCACCAACAGAGAAGAGTTTCTTTTACCCATAGCCCCTCCAGCATTTGTTACTGGTTGTTTTTTTGATGTTAGTAATTCTTTCTGGGTGAGATGGAATCTCAGTGTTGTTTTAATTTGCATCTCTCAAATGACTAATAACATTGAACATTTTTTCAAGCATTTCTTTGCCATTTGTATTTCTTCATCTGAGAAATATGTATTCATCCCAGATGCTCATTTTTGGATAGGATCTTTGAATTTGGGGTTCTAATTCTAAGTTATTTATATATTCTAAATGTAAGTCCTTTGTCTGAGGGACAAATGGCTTTAGATCATTCCCACTCTGTGAGTAGTCTTTTCACTCTGTCAGTGATTGTTTTTAATGTGCAAAAGCTTTTTAATAAGGTGAGATCCCCTTTGTTGATACTTGTAATATTTCCCTTGCATTCTGGATTTTGTTCATGAAATCTCTGCCTATACCTATGTGTTTGAGATTTCTACTTATTTTCTCTTCCAGTAAATTTAGTGTTTCTATTTTAATATTTGGATTCTTGATTCATTTTGACTTTAGTTTTGTCCACGATGATAGACATGGGTCTAGAAAGCCAGTTTTATTAGCACCACTTATTAAAGAGACTATATTTCAGTGAACACGTTTGGCTTCTTTGTCAAAAGGTAAGGTGGCTGTGAGGTCATGAGTTTGATCCCTGTTAAAAAAAAAAAAAAAAAAAGATAAAGTAGCCAAGTGTTTAGGGTTATGTCTGCATCTTCTGTTTACTCAGCCATAAAGAATGATAAACTGGAAACTTTTACAGGTAAATGGATGTAACTCGAGGCCATACTCATAAGTGAAATAAATCAAATCCATACATGTAAACATAATATTGTTTCACTAGTGTGAGAAACCGAATGAGTAAATAAGATCCGAAATGTACAGCTACTGTGAATTAGAAGAAACTGTTCAAAAGAAAAGACAAACTGTGATGGGGGAAGGGGAAAGGAAGAAAGGAAAAAAAATACATTTATATACAATAGTTAAGATAGTTGTACAGCTCATTTCTCTTAATCCATTGAAAAGAAAGTTTTGTGCTAATATAGTTTAAACAAGATACCATCCTTGTATCTTGTACTCCGAATAACTACTTTGAAGACAATGATATGTAACGTATTGATCATTGTTAAACATCCTATTTACCCGTTCTGAAACTCTGTTTCATTGTTATTTTTATCTTTTTTTCTCTCTTTAAAATATTATACCAACAAAACTCTTTTTAAAACAAGATAGCATGAACTATTCCTTTAATCAAACAGGTTAGAAATGCTGCAGAATATAAAAACGCATGATGTGGTCAGTCAAAAACTACATATCAATCCTCTTTCATCTCAAATTACCTTCCTATCTAAATATTTCTGTCTAGAATGTAGACATTCTCTTATCTACCATGTCCAGAATCCTCAGAGCACACCTGATTTTTTTGTCTTCCCCCTAACGTCAGTCTCTAAGAATGGTTTCTACTTCAGGTTTCCTTTGCCAGTTCTTTGGTCTTACCACAAGCAGCCCACAGTCTCCCCGGTGTGTCCTCCATGACATGTCAGAGGGCCCCTCCCCCCCAAATAAACAGCTACAAGCATGTCTCTGTCTTCATCCAAGATCACAGTGAATGTTCACTGCCCACACATTAATTATCAACTCCTCTCCTTGGCATTTAGTCTTCCAACGCATGGTCCCATGTTAGCTTTCAATCCCCTTTCTTCCTTACAACTACTCCACAATCCAGCAACACTGGGATTTTTGCTATTCCCTAAATGTCCCCAGAATTCTGCCATGTATGCAGGGTTTTTTTCTTTCTGATATTGCTTGATCAGCTTAGAACATCTTTTTTACTTCTATGAAAAGTTGTAGAGATCATACCTATTCCTGAAATAAAATCTTTTCTAAATACATTTTCTGATCTCCTCCAAATGAATATGAAAACATTTTCATCTAATCCTTTTAGCATTTTACTCATTATCTCTACCATGGTTCTCATAGATCACACTCAGCTGTGTATTCCAACTTACTATGTGCTGCTTAATCCTTCCTTACACACATGAAAAGGTTTTGACTCACCTGAATATTCTAGAAGCAATGCCAGGAGTGCAGAAAATAAAGGCACCAATTCCATTTTATCTGGGGAAAATATGTTTCATAATCTCTGAATGGATGACTATATGTATCTATGATAAAGTTAATTTACAAATTAAGCACAATAACCAACAATAATAAAATGGGATAATTATAATATGTTGTTATAAAAATTATATGAATGTGGTCTCTTTGTGTCTCAAAATATCTATTCTACTGAACTGAATTTTGGAATCACAATTGACCATAGATAACTAAAAACATAGAAAGCAAAATTCCAAATAAGCAGGTCCTACAGCACATCCATCTGGTGAGTGGAATATGAGAAAGGCATGAGGGAAGGGAGAATGTGACACACCCATGAAACAGGGCTTAGGACCCCAGCGAAACTGCTGTCTAGTGGGGAACGGTGGGAAATAGAGATAAGTGTGCATGCTTGGAACAATTTTGAATGGCCACACTTTTGTTAGAGGACCCAATCTCCTTGGAGCAAAGTTCTATTTCCTTTATGGTCTTTTTACAATTTGCATTTTTTTTATTTGTTCCAGTGCTTTGATACCATGCACACACTCATTCCAACTCCACATTCCAAGAAGGCATGAACCAGGGCTGTCTTGCTTAACCTTCTCTAGTATCTAGCCAAGAACCTGGCACTGGCTCGGTGTTCAATAAATAAGTTCTGAATAAATTAATAAAAATTGCAGCTCCTTAACACCTGATCAAGATTAAATCAGATGACATCCACATTGACTAGCACAATGTTTGAACATAATGAGCATCAGTAAATATTATCTCTATATCTTTCTTTCATTTTATGAACTCCTCATGCCTTAATTCAACAAATATGACCAACCATTTTCAGCCACGAGGGATAGATTGTGAACAAAAGAGACAAAAATTCTGCTCTCTTGGAGCGTACATTCTAATGAACAGATGAGTAACTGTCTTTGAGTCATCAAGGAGTATTAAGAACCAATTCTTTAATAAACAGGGGTTATAGCTCAAAGACAGATGCACTGGTGGGAGAAAGAAAAAGCTGGAGGAAGGAGAAGCCATTTGCAACACTGTAGGAGTAAAGCAAACTAAAAGTGAGTGACACAACAAAACAAGTAGGAACAAACAGCAGAACACATACACATTGGATCTAAGTGATCCAAGAGTAGGGAAGGGGAAGCTGGAAGGACAAGCTGCTGTGGATGGTGGGTTTTAGTGCACAAGATACAACAAACAGGCCCAGTTATGGGGGATGACTCTGAAGAGACGGCACAAAGCATAGGTGAAAATATTTAACTCGAATGAAAGTATGGATTTAGTATGGAGGTGAAAATGAATCTCCTTTCTTATTTACTATGAATCCCTCTTTCATCATTCAAACAACATAAAACATATTACATGTGTCTGCCAAATTCCCTAGACATGTGCTCCTTCAAGGATTTCAATCCTATCTTTTCAGTTTCTGCCGTAGTGTTTGCACTTCCATGTTACTTGAGAATTGAACTGGTTGATAATAAGCCAGCTCTTGTCACCAAGGCAACGACAAAAGTACAAAGACAAAAATTGGAGTCAGAAAGACCTTGATTCAAGTTTTTGCCCCTCCTTCCTTCTCCTACTAGCTACACAATAAGAAAATTGTCATCCCAAGTCTTAAGACACTCTCTGTGTGAAACGGATTATCAAAGCGACCCTGAAGAATGGTGTGAGAGCATTAAATTAAATTCATGCGCAATGTTTGTCATCCAGTGGGCACAAAAACTAAACCACGTGTGAGACAGGAGACTGGGGCATGGCAAATTGGCTGGGGGAGTGGGTGGACGTGATTGGTTAATTACAGAACCCACACACATGTGTAAAACAATTCCCCAAATCCCTGCATGTGCAACCAGAGATTGCTAACTAGCTTCAGCTCTCCTAAAGAGAACCGGAACAAGTTTTGGGTAAGATGACCTAGACCTGACACCAGACAGGTGTGAAAGATTAAAAAAACCAGTCGCCACTGAGCTCTCCACTATTCTGTTCTTTCACAGTAGTCTGTTCTTAGGCCATAGAGTATAATTTTTTCTTCTTTTACTTGATCTAAACTTGCTGTTTCATTTTCTACCTTTAATAAACATAAATCCTTGCTACCTTTTGTGTTTATTTGTCCAGTTCTTTATTCAAGGTAAGAAGAACCTTAGAAACCACCTCTGGAAGGAGCTGCCAGAATCAAATAACACTTGCATTATTTATTGTTAGCATTTTTACCATGCCTCTTAGGTTGTGCCACTCATTTTGCAAGTATAATTTTTAACTGATACATAAAAGTTACACACATCTACAGAGTCCTGTTCATATTTCCAACCCCTTTTTATTCAACTTCTCATTTCTAACATTCCACTCTGACAGATCTGCTAGTGGCTGTCCTTTTGACATGGTCCCCCACTAGCCAGCTTTCCCTAAGCTTCCATGGGCCACTAAGCTCCTGTCCACATGGCTGACTGGTCTGTCAGATCAGGTTGCCCAGTTCAATTGACATCACCACAGCTTGCAAATTCCGAAATCTCTGCTAGTACTTCAAATGTGGTAGTGTTTACGCCTGCCCTACAAATCACAGGACAGCATCCTTATTTATACACAAGTTGCATCACACATAGTCCAACACTTAAAAATACTTCTGAGATAGGTTTTCATAGCAATCAAAAAATAAATATGAAAACCAAGAAAGCTGTGTCTGTGTTCTGTTTACTTCCAAAAGGTGTCTAAGAACACAGATAGCACAGATAGCAGAATGAGTTAGCATAATCCAGTGTATTCATGGAAACAGGTTGATTTCCTTCCCGCATGACTATTGCCTCTTGGGTGAGTCACTGTGCCAGGCACTGTGTGTTTTATCTCAGAATGAACTGAATTGTTTCCAAAGTCTCATGCATTCTACATGAGTAAAGCAATGATTTTATAACTTTCAATTCTCTACACTCACTCCCAAATTACAGCAGTTTCTAATAGGAAGGACACATTGGATGCTGCACATATGTGTATGTATACATGTATACACATATGTACACACATGAACTTGTAATATATATGCATCAGCTATGGCAAGAAAGCAGTCAGCCAGTGGCAACCCTGAGGCTACAGAATAGGGACATGTCAGGAAGGACTATCTCTCAGATGAGGAGGAGGGCCAGCACCTATCTCAGAAATTACCACAGCCCCAAGGAATTTGCTTTGGATGCCAATAGGGCAGGCTGCCACTCCACATCAGAACCTTGCCCTCTTCTGCAGTGAGTCAGTCAGCAAGGGTCCCCAACAGCAACCCTGGGATCAACATTCCATGTGGGAGAAAGGTTCACTCTCCCTTCCCCAACGGGGAAATAACTTCTCCCCTAAGAGTTCCAGGCACACTCACAATGGTGACATTTGCAGAGCAGTGGCTGGAATAAAGGGCTCTCAGTAAGCAGAGTGGTAACATGAGGCCTAGGCTAGCCCAGGAATGCTCTGGGGAAGGACCCGCAGCCTCCCAGTGAATGCAAGAATAAAGAAAGCCACAGCAGGAGAGCTGGGCCCCATAGGATCCTGCAGCCTGACTTTGGCAGCCCCTTTGCCAGAACTAACTGAGATGAGGTAAACAAAATGTTGGCTAAAAGTGGCTTATACAAAGAAACTAACACAAATCCTTTATTTGTCTCTAAACTATTTTCTCGTAAATGACAGGTAATCTTCAGTACTGTGCCTCCCCAAAAGTAAAAGAAATAGGGAAGACATTTTTCATATATATATATATTAATAATTTTACAGTCGTCACGCAGTTAATCTCTTTGGCACTCCATAAATCTAAGTACTCAAAAAACTTGCGGCTTTTCAATCGCTTCTTTACACAAAGATGTGTAAAGAAGCTATTGAGGACCAGTAGATACTTGGTTCTGCTCCTTATTAATATTGAAACAACAGCTCTTGCATCGAGTGATTTCCCCAGGAAGGTGAAGGTGACCAGATCTGGATACTCTGCGTGTCCTGCAGTCCAGTTTGAAGGCACTTTCATCTCCATCTCTTAAGACCAAGTAGATGAATTGTGGAAAACAGGACACCGCGCGGGTCACTGCCTGGACAGAATCCTGCACTGCCCTGAAATTAACACCTAAAGCTATTTCTTTCAAACATTTCAACATTTGAGTTATATAACTGCCTTTCATTAATCAAGTCAGGCTTCTCAAACACCTAATTAATTCTTTAATTCGCTCAGATTATATTTTTAAGGACTTCCACTAGCAAAAAAAAGAAAAAAGAAAGAAAGAAAAGAAAAAGAAAGCCTGTGATCATTGAATTTGATTTTGAAACTTCAGACACTGAGTTTCCTCTTTGACCCAGAACTTTCAGATTGCGTTAAATGTCGGGTGTGGTTTTATGGGGAAAGGGGGAGGCGCAGGAGGAAACTGACAAAGGGGGAAGGGAACTTTTGCAAGAAAAGCCTCCCCAAGAGCATTCGCGATTCGACAGACCTGCCCTTGGCGGCTCTCCAAGATCTGCACAAGTTTCTGTTCTGCTCAGGAAAAGCTGGGGCATTGGAACGAAGCCAGGCTTTGGCGAGTAGTGAAGAATTGAGCGCTCATGCCTCCCCAAGGCCGCGTCGCACAGATCAAAGCGGGGGCCCAGCTCTAACTTGGTAAAACTCAGAACAACGCTCGCTGGGGCCTAGGAAGACGTGAGCCAGATCTCGTCTAACGGTTTCCCCTGCACCGCTAGGAGCCCTCCGGAGCAGTGATTCACGGCCAGTGACTCAACGACCCCACCCCTCTGCCCTGGGCTTTCCCGGGCCGCTGTCTCGAAGCTCCCGCCATCTGAAGCCGGACTGCACCCGTTAGGCCCCCAAACAGGACGCCTCCAGACAATAAGAAAAAGGCGCGGGCTGCAGCACCCCTCTTCCAGAGTGCGCGGTGCGCAGGCTGCTGCGCCTTGGGCTGCCCGCGCTTACATCCCGCGCTCTGATTGCCCTTTGTTTCTTTCTCTGCGCTTTCTGGTCTTCTGAATCCCTTACCCCCCCCCTCCTCCCGCTCCCCGAGCGCTTCTCCCCACCCACCCACTCCCAGCAGACCGCAGCCCAGCGGCTTCATCCCTCCCACCCGCGCTCCTCCGCCCACGCCCCTTTGGCGCAGTGCCAGGGACCCCTGAGGTCCCTTTTCCTGCCCTTCCGCGTAGGGGACCCCTCCTTTTTCAGCGCCCAGGGGTGAGCAGAACTGGGGCAGTCAAGAAAGCCCCTAAAAGTTCCAGCCCGGCCCAAGAAGTAACGGGACTGCTCCCGCTCGAGGGAGCCCCCGCGGCAGCCACCCGCCCACCTCTCCTCGTCCCCATTGGCTGGCGCGCTGCGCGGCTAGGATGGCAGTGGGAGGGGACCCTCTTTCCTAGTCGGGTTATAAAAACAGCGCCCTTGCGGGGTCTCGTCCTCTGCCACTCTTGCTCCGGGGTCCTCGCGCCAGAGTCACGGCAGCGCTTCCACCGCTGCACCCAGCTCGCCCTCACTAGCTCGCCTCTGCTCCCGGAGCCGGTCGCCCAGCCCACCGTCACACTCCCTCCGCAGCTATGACCTCCAGGTCCTCCTCCTCCTACCGCCGGGTGTTCGGCGGTCCCGGTACCGCCAGCCGGCCGAGCTCCAGCCGGAGCTACGTGACCACCTCCACCCGCACCTACAGCCTGGGGAGCGCGCTGCGCCCCAGCACCAGCCGCAGCCTCTATGCCTCGTCCCCCGGAGGAGCTTATGTCACTCGCTCCTCGGCCGTGCGCGTGCGGAGCAGTGTGCCGGGGGTGCGGCTGCTGCAGGACTCGGTGGACTTCTCGCTGGCCGACGCCATCAACACCGAGTTTAAGAACACCCGCACCAACGAGAAGGTGGAGCTGCAGGAGCTGAACGACCGCTTCGCCAGCTACATCGACAAGGTGCGCTTCCTGGAGCAGCAGAACAAGATCCTGCTGGCCGAGCTCGAACAGCTCAAAGGCCAGGGCAAGTCCCGCCTGGGGGACCTCTATGAGGAGGAGATGCGAGAGCTGCGTCGGCAGGTGGACCAGCTCACCAACGACAAGGCGCGCGTGGAGGTGGAGCGCGACAACCTGACCGAGGACGTCATGCGCCTCCGGGAGAAGTAAGGCGAAGCCCCCGCAATTAGCGCGGCAAGACGGAGGGAGTGGTGGAGGGAGACGGGAAGAGGGATCCCTGGGGAGGGCTGCCACGCCCTGGGGCACGGGACCTGGGCGGTGGCTGTCAGTGTGGACTGCCAGGAAGCTGGGCTGTGGCTCCGCCCTGAACCCAGACCTTGCGGCTAGCGGTTCCCTTCTGCCTACAGCCATTGTCCTGAAACTCCTGGTTTCCAGTTACAGAGTTTTTAAAATTGCCACGCTAACTGTAACTGAAAGCCCTCGGACACGATGGAGTCCTCTACACTTTTATAAAGTTTCCCGATTCCTTCTGGCGGGCTGCCAAGTACCCGGCAGGAGGAGGGAGGGGCGCTGGCTGGGAAAGCAGCGAGACAAAGGGATGCCAGGGGCTTCTCCGGGCGGGGCGGGGCGGGATGAGGTGGGGACGGGCCGTGCAGGTTTGTCCAGCAACCGTGATCATCTTTTTGCGCTGCGCACCAGTTTGCGCAAAAACCCGCGAGGGCAGCAGTTCTGAAAGCCACGGTCGCGGGTGTTGGCGAAGGTGGCGCAGCAGCTCTGGTCTCGAAGAGCGGCGACTGCGACGTGGTGGTTGGGTGTGGCCGCCCCGCCCCTGGCGGTTTCCCAGTTCCCCTTTGGTTCATGTGCAACTGTTTCAGATTGCAGGAAGAGATGCTGCAGAGAGAGGAAGCCGAGGGCACCCTGCAGTCTTTCAGACAGGTTTGTAAACTAGATTCTCTTCGCGTCTGCAGCCAGCAGACCCCAGCCGACCCACCCAGCCACCCGCCATTCTAAATTACTTCACCCAACTCTAAAAAGTGCAAAACTTCCCGCTGCAAAGCCCCCTAGTGGCAAAAAGAACACAAATTGAAACTTTTGGAAAAACCCTTGAATGATTTCAGCTGTTCTTTGGGGCATAAAGAAAGGCTTTTGACTTTTTACCTTGTCTCAAGATTTTTGTATCCCTTCCCCATCATAACTTGGCAACACAGTGGCGTTCTGGTTTCGAATAATTAACAGTTTGGTTTAGAATGTAACGGTTTGCTTCAGCCACGTTGGCTAATTCTCTAGCACTTTCTCTGTAAATGAAAAACCACATTGGAGAGTAAGAAACTTAATTAAACTAGAATTAAGCCAGCAAGTTTCTTTCTTTCTTTTTTTCTTTCTGCAAGTTCCATTATGGCGCTAAAGTTCGATGGAAGTATCACTATGCACAGCTATTTTGTGATCTAATAAGGGTGAAAAGGAGCCATCTGTCCCAGCTGAAGGGTATTAATGGTTTCTATGGACTTCACCATGGAATGTAGATACAGACATTCTGGCAAGTGTGATGGCTCTGGACTGAAATAATAGCAGGCTTTGTGTTCCGAGAGCAGCTCTGCAACAGGCTACATTCTTATTGAATATGTAATGATGTAAGCAGGGCTCTAATTGGACACAAGTATTTGCTAACATCCGTTATCTAATATCTGGCCCAGACTTGAGAAGTATTGTGAGAGAAAAGTTCTTAAAGACACAGTCACTCCTCACATTTTGAAAAGCCTTTCTTTATCAGGTTCTTATATTCTCTAGCACTTTCAATGTAAATGAAAATAAGCCCAAGGCTGAAGAATGGAATCTTATAAAACGGTTTTGTTGTTGTTCCAAAGTTAAATGGACTTCAGGGATGGTTAATTTAAAATTGGAATTCCACAGCAGGAAGATTCCCAGCATAGTTTTATTCTCAGAAATGCTTGCTGAGATTGACAGCAAAACACTGTGAGTTAAATAGTCTAGGACAACATTTTGAAACTGAAACACAGTTGCCAAATTTACTGAAATGCAACAATATGAGTTCCTTTTAGTCACTAAGCATTTATGATCATTGTCCCTTTTTTTTTTTTTGCAGAATGGTGAGGTAATAAAGCAAATGAATATATAAAGCTTCTATATTTACAAATTAAGTTCTCCATTTTCTTAATTGAATTTTTAAAAAAATGCTTAGTAAAATATCTTTTATATATTTTTTAAGGCTTAGCAAGAAGCAAAAGTTGTTTCCCACTCCATTTATTATTAGTATTACCTTTTCAGTTATTTTTTCCTAAAGGTGATGAAGTATATCCAAGGCTATAAAAGACATTTCAAATACAATTTCTTACAAGATAAGGGTGTAAATATCCTCATGACATTCCCTTGAGCAGGAAGAAAATCTTAGTTGCAAGATTGCGCTGTCTGGTTTGGAATGTAGCACTTTGTAAATGATAAAAACATAAGAAGGTAACATCAGCAAGAATTCCACATATGGTTTCAGTCTCTTCTATGGAATCATTTTGACCAGTCATTCTGAAACAAGCCAAGTAACCAAGCTGACAGGGTGACAGGTAAATAAGATTGACACACCCTTGTAGGATGAGTCAAGAGAGTTTCAGAAGAAAAAGTTCACCAGATAAAACATAACCAATGTAGCCCAGAGTTAAATTTTTTCTCCTTATTTGCCTGAACTGAATCCTTACCCATGTATTTTCTCAAATTGAACCACTGATTTCCTACTTGAGATAAATCTTGTAACCTGGATGCTAGATAACTAAACACTTGCTGTGGATCCCCAAGATAAATATCAAGGTATTTGCATAGGGGGCAGGGAGAAAAAGCTTGGGCACATGCTGAAATTTTGGAAGCACAACTTTTTTTTTTTTGTTCTATATATACTTATATATTCATGAAGTTATGAAATCTAGCCAATCTCTAACATCATCTTATTACATGACATTACAAACACAAATCTTTAAAATGCTAGGTCACTGATTTTATAGCTTTAAAAAATAATAAAACTTTACTGGTAAAAATATGGATTCAGTAAGAATTGAGTATAGCCATGTTGATGTATATTATTTTATTTTTAAATTGTTTGTTAGCCACCTTCAGAATAACATGATTGGCCCCAATTCAAATCTATAATTAAGAAAAAAAAAGCATGGTAAATTGTAGCACTAAGTGATTTATACACCTACTCAACTGCCACTTAGTTTGTCAACACCTTTGCTGTAGCAGAGAGTAGGTTAATCAAAAATGAATAAATGAGATAAAACCAGAGACTTCAGTATCCCCCATGGCCTACCTTTTCCCTTTCCACAACAGGATGTGGACAACGCATGTCTGTCACGTCTTGACCTCGAACGTAAGGTGGAATCCTTGCAAGAAGAGATTGCCTTTCTGAAGAAGCTACATGATGAGGTAAGGAGGACGACTTCCCAGGAGTGACTGAAGGAGAAGCTGCCCTGTGCTCCACACAGCTGGCCTTCTGCCTGCCTGTCCTTCCTCAGGAGATCCAGGAGCTGCAAGCCCAGATTCAGGATCAGCACGTCCAGATTGACATGGATGTGTCCAAGCCTGACCTCACGGCTGCCCTGCGTGACGTACGGCAGCAGTATGAAAGCGTGGCTGCCAAGAACCTCCAGGAGGCAGAAGAGTGGTACAAGTCCAAGGTAGGAAACGAGCCTGTGTGGCAAGAACAGAAGAAAAGCACCTCATTCTGAAAACATCACACCTCCTATCTGGGAGTCTTAAACAGCAGACTCTTCTACCCTGCTCCAAAGCCATCCCCAACACCACACCCCTAATTGCTACCATTTTATTTTATCTTATTTTATTACCTTTTTTTTGAGATTGTCTCCCTATGTAGTTCAGGCTGGTCTTGAACTCACTACATAGCCTAGGCTGACTTCAAACCCAGATGGGCCTCCTGCTTCATCTTCTCAAGTGCCGGGATTACATGCCTGGCTTTCTACCATTTTAAAATGAACAGAGAGGAGTCAATTCTGTTTGAAAATATCCATGTCAGCATTCAGTGCTCCTTCTCTAGCTTTCTAAACAGAAATTGAGACATATTCCTAACAACATGGAATCAGAATTATGATTTGTTTCCCTGAGTCGTAAACGTGGGCCTCCTGTCTTTCTCCCTGACAGTTTGCTGACCTCTCTGAGGCTGCTAACCGGAACAATGATGCCTTGCGCCAGGCAAAGCAGGAGTCCAATGAGTACCGGAGACAGGTGCAGTCCCTCACCTGTGAAGTGGATGCACTCAAAGGAACTGTGAGTACCACGCCACAGAAAAAGCAGGAAAACAATGAGCTTGGACCCATTCCATTTAACATATGAATCTAAATTTATATTTTGATCTAAAGGAAAAGAGTTATCAAGACTCTCCAAAAGCACTTGATGGAGTGCTTGGACCAGATTTCAGTTTGCATACACCATTGCTTCCAGTGGGAGGGACTTGGTATTTGTATCTTCCACGTGAAATTAGAGTGGGCACACTTTGCCACTAAGGGGAATCATTGTACACAGACTGCAAATAGCTCTGGTAATAGCTGGGTACTTCTAGGAAAGAACATCATGAAACCCTTCTGACCTCCTACAGAACGAGTCCCTGGAACGCCAGATGCGTGAAATGGAGGAGAACTTTGCTGTGGAAGCTGCTAATTACCAAGACACTATTGGGCGTCTGCAGGATGAGATTCAGAACATGAAAGAAGAGATGGCACGTCATCTTCGTGAATACCAAGACCTGCTCAATGTTAAGATGGCTCTTGACATTGAGATCGCCACCTACAGGAAGCTGCTGGAAGGCGAGGAGAGCAGGTATGGAAGCCAGACTTTCCTGTGGGGAATTAACATTTACTAGCTGCTTTGCCACTCCTCGCTCAGTCTTCAAACCAGTTCTTCGGGGCCATTCCTTTGCACTTTTTTACAGATGAGCAACTTTCTATGCATAGAAAGTAACTTGTCACTGAGCTAATTAGTAGCAGAACTAGGAATTAGACCCACAATTTTGTCAAAGCCAATACTCTTTCCCTCTATTGTGACTCTAGTTCATGCCTCTGTGAAGAAAATGCTTGAAGTAAAATATTTTAAAAGTACCAAGATCAACACTGGCCAAATGCTTCTGAAACAAACCCCTAACTGATCAGAGTAGAATTTTATTTGAAGAAAAAAGGAAGTGTGTGCATTGTGTGTGCATTTGTTCATTGTTAAAGTTATTTCCCAATAATGTTACTGTTTTATTTTTTTATAGGATTTCTATGCCTCTTCCAAACTTTTCCTCCCTGAACCTAAGGGGTAAGTATTTTATTTACTTTTATGAAAATTTGCACTGGTTTTCACCATCCTATTACAGTAAAACACTCATTTTTATGATACATGGAAAATGCCATGCAAGAGAAAATTCTATAAAATGTTCCTTATTTTCAAATCCAAGTACTCTCTTGCAGTCTATGCTGGAAGTTCAGTGCAAACTGTGTTTTACTTCTTCCTAATAAAAAATACACCAAAGTGCCATCCCATCGTGAGGCTAAGGTCTCTGGTATTAGGTGCTGAGTTTTCACACAGATATTGCTTTGTAGACTTATTTGGGAGTACCATTTTAAATAATTGCAAAAAAAAAACCCTGATAATTCTTTGAGTAAACTGTTCTTTTTTAAAATTTCATTTTTACTCATTTTGGACATGTTTCTTTCTTCAGAAACCAATCTGGAATCACTCCCTTTGGTTGACACCCACTCAAAAAGGACACTTCTGATTAAGACAGTTGAGACTAGAGATGGACAGGTTGGTATATTTTAAAATTTAAAAATTGGGAAAAATTTTAAGAAACAAAAATGAAATATAAAAATAGAGTAATTCATACAGGCACTGATCCTCTTTTAAATCAGTAAACCTGTACACATCAGATACAGCTAGCTAATTTGAGAAGTTCCCATTTCTTTCATGACTACAAACAGAGCCAAAAACCTGAATAGGACCTTATTCCTGGATATGAAGGTAAAATAGCAGTTCTTCCTGAGCTCCAAAAGTAGTGATTTGCTATGGTGCTTAATTTGAAATGGGCATGAAACTTGCTTAACTTACTTCCTACTCTAGCTTCATGAGAGGACCTTACTAGATTATCCCAGTATCCAGAATGCTTTGGTCCTGGGCACATGGCTTGCCCTTACTATTACCTAGATGCACCTGATCCTGCTTATTAACAAGGATATTCATAGGATCAATCAGGTCTTGCTAACTCTGTGCCAGGAAAGACATGTTTGCAATCTATTAAAATTATGAAATTTAACATGTACTAGTCATACATTTTAACATCTCAGTTGCTTTTAAACTTTGTTAGCATAGGATCATCATGGCATCCTTCATAAACAAAGTTTTAAGAGTTTTCTTTTTGTACATCACAACATTTCATTGGCTGTTTAATAAGCCTGCAGGTGAAGGGTGTCTTGCATAAGCATCTACCATAATCCTTGCCACCAGGCAAAATGAGCATAACCTTTCAATTGGCACAATGAATTATGTGTGTTTAGTAGGATTTCTCCCTGCCATAACTTATAGGATAATTTAAATTTCTACATGGTGTGTCATATTTGATTTGAGTTTTATTTTTTAACAGGTTATCAATGAAACTTCTCAGCATCATGATGACCTTGAGTAAAAAGTGCACATCCTTGGTACAGCAATATATTACCAGCAAAAATAAAGAAGAATTCCATATCTTAAAGAAACAGCTTTCAAGTGCCTTTCTGCAGTTTTTCAAGAGCGCAAGATAGATTGGGAATAGAAATAAACTCTAGTTCTTAACAACCAACACTCCTAGAAGAGTTAGAAAAAAGTTTACAGCATAATCTAGTTTACAATAAAGTCTTGTGCTAGAATACTTTTTTAAAAGTATTTTTAAATACCATTAAAACTGCTTTTTTTCCAGCAAGTGTCTGACCAACTTGTTATTGCTTCAATAAATCTTTGGAAAAACTCTTCTGTTGTGTTATTTTATAATAGTCAAACAATTCTATCTTTGGCCTTATTGCTTAATTTGCCTCTGAAATTATGTGTAGGTTTTAAGTTAATTGATTCACCTCTATTTTGCTTGAAGTACAGCCTTTAATTTAGGTCATCTTAACTAGAATTCACTTATTTTTAATTGTTATATTTTTTTCTTAAAAAGTTTATATTGAAAGTGTAGCTCAGTGGTAGAGCACATGCTTAGGATGTACAAAGTCCTGGGTTCAATCCCCACCACCACCCAGAATTTAAAAATAGACATTACACAGAAGGCCCTCAATTTAAGATTGATCAACTTCTGGATTTTTTTTTTTACTTCATAATGGTGCAAAAATTAAACACATTCAGGAGAAACTATACTTTCAGTTTTAGTCTTCCATTGGGCTACTGCTACGTGGTACAACACCATATATCAACAATCCAATCATGAAGGGACACAATGAACATTCCACAGTGTCCAGTGTTGGTAAAATATGATGTTTGGTAAGATATATTTATTACATTCATTTGCATTTTATGGTGCTTTTAATTTATGATGAGTTTACTGGAACATAACCCTACTATGAATAGAAGGGTGTGAGTATAATCAAATAACTTACACAAAAATGATGACAGTTCTTGTAAAATGAGTTCAGCTGGTTCCATGCCTATGTGTGATTTTGATTCTAGCAGAGTAACAAAAAGACTTCCTAATATTAAAAAAAATGAAAACTTTCTAGTTTATGCCGCATATTTATAGCACAAATTCCACTGTGCAATCCAAAATATCTGGCAATGGCTGAGACAGGACTTGCTAGCAAGAATGCAGAGGAATGGGACAAGTTCCTTGCAATCCAATTTATAAAACTCATATGTTTTGGTGTGTGTAGAAGTAATATCTCTTTAATGTTTTCTTGTTTCTCATGGGGTTATGTTCCTCTGATCTGCCCCCTGCAGCCAGCCCCACTATCATCATTCATTCAGTGAACAGACCATAAATATTTTTACTGATGTTTGTGTTTGGAGAATGATATTAGACACAAAATGAAAATCCCTACCTTTTTTCTGAAGAGATGAAATTTCTGCACCTGAATCATGTGGCAAACCAATGCTAACTGTAAGTGTAATAAGGTCCCAAAACCTGGAGCAATAATAAGTAATCTAGTCATGAAGAGCCCCATGCCCTGTTTGCAGGCCTTAGGAGGATGGATAACATGTGGATAAGTAGAAGAGGAGAAGGTTTGCCCACAGGCAACAGAGTGGTAATGATTGATAGTGTGTTCCAAAATTAAACTCCTTTAGGTATATCCCTGGACTGCTCTCAGTCACAAATTCCTGTATGATTACTGTCCCCTCTCCTCCAGGAATAATGAGGCAGACATTTGTTGTAATTTTTCTGTGTTTGCCATTACGTCTCTCTGGATTTGCTGAGGGGAATGGGAAGACAGTTTACCCAAAGTCCTGCCTGTAGGCAGCGATATTAGCTGGGATTTCTATCATTTTGTAGGTACAGGTACTGAAAGACAAGAAAAGACCAGCTACTAATGTGAGACCAAGGTGACTTGTCTGGGATGGTCATATTTTATCCCTATTTCATCAGCACAATTATTAGTAGTGCCCTTTCTGATTCACAAGTGTGTCAGTTTGACAGTGTATTACATCCAGCCATCCTTCCCTTGAAGTTACATGAAGTTACAGGCTATTCATTCTGAGATTCTTGAGGATTCTTGGCCCCTTTATTCCTTATATTCCAAAACTCCCATGTTAAGTGGTATAGTCACCATTGAGTAGGGTCATCTACATCTCTAGTTCCTTGAGAACTTTTTATTTGAGTTTTGTTTCTATCCTCTAGCCATTTTCACTAATGCTCTCCCTCAGCCTCCTAATCTGATTTCTTCCACATCCTTTTCCATTTCTGTATTCTCTTTGGCTTAGATGAAGGTCATCACAGGAATTCTTCAGCCCCACATCGCTTTTCTTCACACATGTGAATCATTAGTATTAAAAAAAAGTGAGTCACAGTTTTATCTATTGGAAGTGAGGGGGTGGACACACCAAGACAATAAGGAATTCTGCTCATACATGTGGAGACTAGCGGATTCCCTACCCTTCAAAATCCTTTACAGCTCTTTTAAAAATCACATTGCAGAAATGGATAAAAATGAGCTGGTCTCCCTTATCTGTGACTGTCAGAAATTAAACCTTAATGAAAAGCGTCGTAGGAGCCCATCTCATAAGAATTCAAATCTCGTTGTCTTCTTTTATTTTTATCTTTAATTATACTGTTAGCATTTTCCTTATCATCCTCTTGAAAAATTCACAAAAAGAAACTACATTCCCACCACCCAGGGTGAAGCAGAGATCAATGCTTGGTTCTTTTATGTTTAACATTAATCTAAGATTAAAGGAGATTTAAAAAAAAAAAAGGAGTGAAGAAAAGATGACATAAAGCCTTAATCTGAAAAAAGTTACCCAGAGGACTGAGAAACCCCTGGACATAATGTGAATAAAAGTCATGCTAAGTTTCCTCACAGTAGTGACAGATGGAAGAGGCCGTTGATGAAAAAAGTGACCTTTAACAAAAGTGCTAAGAAAACAAAATCTCTTTCCTATGGCTATGAGATTAAGGGAATACAGATGGGTAGTGATGGGAGAGGAAGGAGGGAAGAAGCACATCAGTTTCCACTTTAGCTATGATTTTGTGTTCCTCTAAATTCATGTCGTGAAATTTAATTCCCAAAATGACGGCATTCAGAAGTGGAGGGCATTAGGTAGGTGATCAGGTCAGAAGAATAGGGCTCTCATCAACTTGATTAGATCCCTTAATTAAAGAGGCCCTAGGAGGTTTACTTCCCTCCTCTATCAGCAGGGCACAACAACACCATCTATGAAGGAGGAAGCAGGTTCTCACCACACAGAGTAGCTGATGTTGTCATGGTCATGGTTTTCCCAGCCTCCAAAACTGGAGAGTTTCTGTTGTTCCTCAATAGCTTTCTGTTGTTCCTCAGTTACTCAGGATAAACCCAGACTAAGACAATCTTGAATCTAAAAGATCCTCATAGTCTTCATGAAGGAAGCAAGGAAAGCACATTCTCTATCCATGAAAAGACTATCTCTCCATCCTGCCAGACTTCAGCTGATGAAAGTTCTATGTGCTTCTAATTATACTGCTAGGACAAAATACCACAGGGATCATGGTAGAAGCCACAGAAATTCATTGTCTTATAGTTCTGGAAATCAGGAGGTCCAAGAACAAGGTGGTGGCAGAATGATATAGATAATCTACATACTCTTACCATTGAATTGATGACAATGAGATAAGTATTTCTTGAGAAAACAAAAGAAAACAAGAACAGATGATTTCACAGTTGAGTTCTACTAAGCATGTAGTTTGCAAATTTCAAATCCTCATAAAACTTCCAGATCATAAAAGGAGGGAACATTTTCTAACTTATTGGATGAAGAAACCGGTCTTAGTCCATTTGTGCTGCTGTAACAAAACACTATCTGAAACTGAGTAATTTACAAAAAGTAGAGATTTATCTCACAGTTCTAGATGCTCTGATGGAAGCCACAGCAGGTTTGTGTCTGGTGAGAGTCTGGCCTCTGCTTTACACGTGGCCCCTGGTCACTGCATCATCTGGAGGGGACACTTTATCTTCAGTGGAAAGGATGGAAGAGGTGCAAAGAACTCTTGTACCATGGCTTTTTAAAGGGCACCTATTCCCTTTCACTGCCTAAGGGCCACACCTCCCACACGTAGATTTTGGAAGGGACACAAACAGAACCTTAATTCCAGCACCATAAAAGGACACAATAGGAGATGGGCAATGCAGGCCAACTTTATTCATGCCACAGAAGTAGCATCAGAAGTCAGCTTGTGTTGGTGAAAGTTCTTTGAAAAGTAAAAGTTGAGACTGGGTGTTCTAGTGATGTATTATGAAGGATAAATGGGAAGAAGGAGTTGGCAGGTGGATGTTCAGTCTGTCGGAGAAAGGAGAGGAAAAAGAGATGGAGAAGCAGGAGTAGACTCAGACTGAAGTATGGAGAAAGTTCCAGCCAAGAAAATACAACATCCTCGAATCAGTCACATATTAAAGTTGTCTCCTGACCCACCATCTTCCCTGTGTGCTCTCACTGGTTAAGAGGAGCCCAGGGGAAAGTGTTCTTACAGAAATGTGGTGGTGAGTCCGGAGAGGTGGCAGAAGGGACGATGGTCCCAGAAACAGGAGCTATTAGTGATATATTTTAAGTCTGTATGCATTATAAATATATTAATATATACGTAAGGTATAGCACAGAAATGCAAGATTATTTCAATATTCAAAAGCAACAAACAGAACTAACCCTTTAACAAGTTAAAGGAGAAAACAGTATGATCAGCTTGACAGAGAAAAATATTCTGTCATATTCAACAACTAATCATTATAAAAATCTTTAGGACTATAAGATCTTTCTTAACTTGATTGGGAGTACCTATAAAGATCAATAGTAAATATTTACAATTATAAAATAACTATTCTCTATATTATCCAGTCAATAAATATACCCATTTTTACAGTTTGGATCCAAAATGTCCCTCTACTCTAAAATGGGGCTCGTTCCAAAGTGGGGCTCTTAGAAGGTGACTAGATTATGGGGGTGCTTAATCTCATTGATGGATTAATCCATTAATGGGTTCATATACACATAATTGCACATTATAAATGTGCAATTAGGCCATGAGCCCCAGGTGAGAGATGCAGGTATATCCTTTGAAGAGTGTATTCTGTTCTCATCCCCTTCTCTACCCTCTGTCTCCTTTTCTCTCTGCTTCCTAGCTGCCAGGGGATGGGCTATTTCCTTCTGCCCTTCCCTGTCAACATGTTTCTGCCTTGGAACCAGCCAACCATAAATTTCCAAAACCCTTTGCGCAAAATAACTTTTTCTTTAAATTGTGTTTGTCAGTATTTTGACCTAGCAACAAAAATCTGATAATATCCACAATTCCTATTCTATCCCAAACTATACTGTAGGAAAAAATAAATAAAAGGCATAATAAAGAGGAACTACTAGACAGTTATGATTACAAATGACATATTGCTTATTTGGGAAACTCAAAGCTAACTATAGATAAATTAAAGACACGGAAAAGCAAAGGGCCAACAGGACACAAAACATTCCTTGATAACAAAGATAGGCAGACCATCGAGACAAGAAAGCAAGACTTGTCAGATGGCCCTATGTGTCATACAGTATAGGAGCATAGATCAATATGGATATAGATGATAAGGCAACATAGTATTCATGAAATAAACCCGATACATGACAATTTTGTGATTCAAGGGGCATTGTTCTAAAAGGCATTAGTTAAAAAGTAATTTTATGAAGCACTCTTAAGTGACAAATACCACCATTGTATATTCAAAGACTTTTCCAATGGCTTTCAGTAATGTGAATCCAATGTTGTTTTTCTGGCAATTTTTATTCTAAAGTTAGCACAATGTGTGTTT
The DNA here is from genome assembly GCA_004027455.1 of Hydrochoerus hydrochaeris. Lineage (NCBI taxonomy): Eukaryota > Metazoa > Chordata > Mammalia > Rodentia > Hydrochaeridae > Hydrochoerus > Hydrochoerus hydrochaeris. The sequence continues at coordinate 241,797 of PVLA01002445.1, forward strand.
TATTGAAGAAAAGAGTTGATGAGTGGATAGTTTTAATGTCCCTTTGATGACTTTCCAAAAATTTGACAATGCACAAATTTCATATGTAATTTTCATTATGAGCAAACTTGATTTTATATAAATACCTAGTCATCTAAAGTAATTCTAAGAAGCCAGCTTTGTGTTGGACAGTCTTAAAAGTCTCTTCCCATTCAGCAATTATTTTGCAGTCCATTTTTCAATTTCAATAAAATGTAGATACATGAATTATAGTTATATCATTGATTATATGCAGGATTTCAAGTATAGTTAGATAACTGAACCCTGTGCCCATCACCTCCAGATAAATTCTCTTGTCTCCTCTGTGATTCATCAATCATAAATTGGTTTACTGTGTAAAAAAAGAATGGATATGTTGAATCTGTCCCCAGGTGGTAGAGAGGAATGAACTGCCTATGAAACAATGCCGTCTGCTCCGGGCAAAATTCATTTCAAAATGTTTCTCCCTATGGGTTTTGACAGAAAGGGGCAATTTTTGTTTCAATTGCAGGGAGCTTTAGCAAATCACCCTGCCCATTGTGAGTTGTCACCTTTCAAGCTCATGAGTTGCCATTTGAATTCTTTCACTTCAAACCTATTGAGCAAAGCGGAAGTAAAATATCGTATGTGTGGTTTCAGTCTACTCAAGAATTCCTACTCAAGAATTCCTATGCCTGGTTTTCACAGCCATCAGGTAATACTTCTTGGCATAACCACACATTTCTCTTGAAAATATCACACTGATGAGATTTTATTGGGTCTACTAAAGTCAACCACACACACACACAAAAAAATACTGAGACTTTGTGATAGAAAGATTGATTAGAAAAACTACAAGGTAGCATATTCCAAATTAACTCTGCATCTGCCTAATTTGTTGAATGGACTTTAAAAAAATAGCTCTTTGCAAATAAACCTTGGGTTTATAAAATTTGAGCCTACCAGAATGCCATAAAGTTGAAATTCAAATATTGATTTTTGGGCTATTTTAAAAATAGGTTGTGACTGCTCCTCCTAAGGTTGAACAACTGCGGTTGGGCCGGATAAGATGAAGTAAAGCATCTGATTAGCTCCTCAGATGACATAAAGCATTCTGAGTCTCTGGTTATATATACTAAGTACAGAGTCCTCAAAGCTAATGACATGGCCTAGGGGTGGGCGGGTTTTCTTGAATTTACTATTTAGAATCAGCAGTAGCTAGATTTCCTCTGGAAAATGAGTGTCTATGTTACTGAGCCCATGAATAGCTTCTAGTCTGCCATCATGGCCACTCCGTAAAGAAGGCCTGCAAATGTCAAATGGTGGAGTCATTCTGTCTGTGTGGTTGTTCAGTGTCTGTTCTGCAGTGGGATGCCTTCTTGTGGGCATGACCATGTGGTACATCTTCACATCTTAGGTATCTCCTATATGCCTATGCACACACCTCTATCCCAGCCCTCTTTGTGACTTATAGTTCAGTCTTTTGCTTTCCAAGCTCTTGACTAGCCAGCCATGCTACTGATCTCAGCCTACAAGTCTGTATAGTTGACCTGAGGCGACTTCTTCTACACCAGATGCAGCACCTGCATCTTGTTCATTGGGATGCTCCTCTCCCCACCTGTCTTTTAAACAATGGAACTATGAGGCACTTTCAGTTTTTACCCACAGACTGATCCATACTGTGTATAATCCCAGCACAAGCTGCCCCTGCTTTGGCTTGCAGTGTGGCCTCTTTCCCCCTATGATCACAGGAATGAGCTGGGGAATGGGTACTAATGTAACCATTGGCTATGACATGGAGTCCTGGGCTAACTAGTCATACAGAAGTCTTGAACTCTAGTATGATGAAGTCCAACTTTAGATGTCTAGAGCCTTCGGAGCTGTTCTTCAATGGCACTAGTCCTAGGAGTTTATATAGTAGTTTTTCCCATTGTGCTTTCTATAAATCACACGCTGCCCCTTTTCTCACCACGGGCCTTCTCTAACACAATAGAGTCATCAGATTTTATGGCCAGTGCATCAAGGCTGCTCACTCCACAGCCTGAGTCTGCCACAGAGGCTTTCCTGCCCTGGACTCCACACTAGGCAGCCTTCTGCAGTGCGAGATGATATATAGACCACAGCAGCATCCCTGTGTGGACTACATTGCTCCTATAATCCAAAGATGTCTAATCAGTTGTGCTGTTCTTTGGGTCAAGAGATGAAGATACAATCACTGCTTTTCACGTTTAAGAGAATAATCAGACATGCTTCAACCAAGGGATCTCTTCAGATGCCCAACTCTTCACAAGATCTGTCTCTGATACCCTGGAGCATATGTTTCTTACCAAGGCCGACACTACCTAGTCCTGTTTGATCAGCATGATGGCATTAATGGAGCAGATCTATGTGATATACTGACTATAGCATATCTAAATCTCTTTGTTAAACTCTTACTTCAAGCGGAGGAGTTAAAAAAGGCTAAAGCAGAACCATAAATGAATATTCCTGCCCATTCCACCTTAATTCAAAGTGTTTTCTAAAATAAGGAAGAAAAACACACATTTGCCAAATCTACACTATGAAATCCTTTATCTGAGGCATAATTACTTTGTGCTATCAATAATGCATGTCCAGTACAGCAGCTGAAACTGGGGCTACTCTTTGGCTGGGTGTGCACAAGTCTACACTCATTTTCCTGGATTCTTCCAGGTTCTGCAAGGCTCAGATGAGTGAGTTAAATGATGTGATAAACACTACCAACCCTGCATTCTGTGCATTTTTAAATGGTAGGTGATTTATTTTTGCTATCCCCTGGGGTGCTATATTGTTTATGATTTACTGTATTGATTGAAGAATAGGGGAAACAAGAATCAGAGACTTCTACTTGGTCTTGTTATTATTATAGCTCCTACTCCCTAGACCAAAGTTCCAACAGTACAACTGACAAGTATGACAGCTTCAATAACACCCTTAGGGATTTGGACAATGACCAGAGAATTGAAAGGAAGAGCTTCTGTCTACAGTGCTGCTCCAAGTGGGTGTAGCCTAATGGTAAGACTGGTTCTAAGTGAATTCAAAGGGGCACCCTGAGCTATAAGAGCTTGACAGCCAATCAGATTTGCTCTCTCAAAAGCAGTTCTGAACCCCCACTGTTACCTACCAGACCCAAACTATAATTCTTATTAAATTCTTCCTTAAATGGAGCACAATCCACAAAGATTCTTCAGTAAAGAAAAACTACAAGATTATTGGACAGAGCAGTATCTCCCCCATTTTCATTCTCCCATTTTTCAGAGAAGGCCGTGGGTCTATGTTTGAGAAACAAAATCTGTTATGTATCCATCCATCTTCTAACTGCTTGAAGGCATATCATATAAACTTCTGAAATTATCATTTTCTTTTCATTCACTTCCTGTAAGTAACTTCCTTAGACTTCTTTATTTTCTGTTTTATTCCACCTTAGTTTTCTCTGAAAAGACTTAGTTTTTTCTCTAACACATCATGTTATTGCATATTTATGTGTTTGTTTACTTGATTTTCTGTGATCACCTGTGAGAATGTAAACTACACACACTCACAAGCTTCCTCGATCTGGTTCACTGTCATATTTTCCCTCCACAAATCACAGTATGCACTTAATAGGTCATTATTGAATAAATAAATCAAATCTCTGGCAAATCAACTTCTCTATGCATATCTAAAAACAGGCCCTGGGGTGGGATAGGGGTAGAAAAATTGTTTTCTTAGTTACACAAAAGACATCTCATTTGAGGATTATAATTCCTATTTTATCGACAAAACTGAGGTTTATAGAAGCTAAGGAATACTGACAAGGTCAAGAGGTCAGTGGAGTAAGAAGCTGAGATTTAAATCCAGTTCCAAAGTGTGAGTGGCCAACCCCTATAGATCACATATGAAAAAGAAAACAAGTGAACGCCACCAGCAAACAATAAAACCTAGCTTGTCAATAAGATTCTGAGAAGCATTAAATGACTCAGTTTCCAAACTTTTGAATATTATGACTCTTACCATATGTGCTGGTCACTGTTCTTGTCACTGTAACAAAATACATGACATCTGCAGATTTAAAGAAAAGAGGTTTATTTTGCCATGCAGTTCATAGAGGTTTCAATCCACAGTCAGCTGGCCCTGAGGACCAGAGAAGCAAGCAGAGCAGAGCTCAGGCCATGGTATCCAGGAAGCAAAGCAGGCAGAGGAAAGAGCTGGGGACTGAGAGAACCCTTCTGGGCCACACCCCAGCCCCACCACGTCCTACTAGGCCCTGCCTCCTAACTGCAAGCCAGCACTAAGACGCCACAAGAAAATCACCTCACAAATGTCCCACCTCAGAGCTCTAGAGGCTTTGGGGGATTTTTTAGATCTAAAGCATAACACCATGAATCTACACACTTGCTAAATTACTGTGAATAATGCTAAAGCCTTTTCTGAAAATTAATTTTCTTGGTACCCAGTTTCTCAGCCAACAACTGATTACATCCTCTTTTGCAAAGCAAAATAATACTTTGCTCCTGGACCACTCAAACTACTCAGGCTGCACACAGAATCTGAGAAATCTAGAGTGCCATTAAGTCATTACCTAGTGCCAATTAAGTGCTACAGTGTATTTTTCTGGTATTTTAAACTGTCTAGCATCTAATGACTCAGAAAGCATTTCTCTTATTTAATCCCTCTCAGGATTGTTTTCCTCAGTGAGAAGCTACTAATAACCTCCCTTGTCAGGGAAGTGAGTCTCTTCAGATACTTGTCAAATGATTTTATGTGGTTAATCTAAAACAAAGGTTAAAAAATAGCAGAATCATTCTGGAAAGCAAACAAGAAAAAGCACTCAGCTGGCAAGATTCTAATTGTTAGCAGCACACCCAGTGCTGACAGGAACATTAAAAAAAAAAAAAGCCACACAAATCAGGCACCGGCATCTAAAATCAAATGCACAACAATTTAAAGCCTAGTCTTTGGTTAACCTACTCAATTATGCAGCTTTCTTACACATTTAATAAGGCTCTGAAACAGGGCCTGGAGAATGTCTGCATACAAAATATTATTTGAGAAACAAATAAAGCCCTGCTACAAAGGCTAACTCTGATGATCCTCAAAGAGGACTATCAGTCCTTCTGACTTGGGACTAATCTTCAAAGGGTGCTTCTCTCAGGATTGGCTTTTGGCACGTCAGGATTGCTAGCTTCCTGGAGGGCGGGGTCTGCTTGATGTACCAGCTGGAGGGCTGACAAAAGCTGGCTTTTGTGAGGTCAAAAAAATTTTTCCCTCAACTTCTGCACAGAAATATCTTCGCAGGAGAAAAATGACTTTTTTGGTCTTCTCAGTTTAAAAAACAAAAATGTGGCTGTGGCGATGAAGGACGAGAGCGTGAGGAAATAGGCAGGGAGAAAAATAGGGGAAGAGAGAAACAACCAGAGACAAAGTGGAAGATGAGGGAAGGAGAGAGAGGGAAGGAGGGCGAGGGACAGAGAGGAAGAGAGAGAGAGGATTGTTTTGGTGGGAATAAGGCTCTGTGTTCTATGTGAAGAAAAATACAATGGGTTTCTTTGGGATTGCTAATATCTTTGTCTCAGAAGGTTGTTCTGCAGTAAGTAAAAATGTGGGCGTAACCACTGCCCATTCTTCAGACATAATTGGCTTCAGGAAGAATGGAGGGCAAAGAACTCCAGAGGCCACCGTGGTGGCCAAAGAAATACTGACACCTCCTGGTGGGTTCAGAAGTCACAGAATTTAACGGTGAGCCATATTTGTAGGGAATTGGAAGAACTGAAACCAGAAGGGTTTTATTATGCGGTTATTTCCTTTAGAGAAGAAAAACATTCAAGGGTCATTTGCTTCTTGACTTCGAAGCTGTGGCTTAGGACAGTGCTCTTCAAACTTCATTTGCGCACAAATCACCAGTACTGTAGCATGAACGTCCTGATTCAACCAGTCAGGGTCGGGGCCCGAGATAACCTGACTCCTGCAAATTTGAGTAGCCAGAATCTGTGGGGTCCAGCGCCCTCTAGTGGTCAGGAGCAGAGAGCGAGCCCCTATCAATGGTTCTAGGGGAGGGACTGTTAAATGCAATTTATTTTGTGATACTAGAGATTGAACCCAGGGGCACTCTACCTCTGAGCTACATCCCTAGCCCTTTTTTATTTTTTATTATTTTGTAGTTTTAAAACTTATTTTTAATTTTTTACATGTTTGCATTAAATAATTTTTGCATTCCTTATGGAGAGGTGGTATATGTACATAACACAACTTAGTTCCTTTTTTATCCTCTTTCTCTTCCTTTCTTATCCTCTCCATCTATCTCTTCATTCTCTTTACTTTTTTGATATATTTTTGCAGTACATAATGTTTACATTCCTTGTGTAGGACAAGCTCTTGCTAAGCTGCCCAAGCTGGCTTCAAACTTGAGGTCCTCCTGGTTTTGCCTCCCAGTGAAAGGCATTACAAGCATGCGCCATGGTGCCAAGCTTAGGAGGGAATTTCTACAGTGAAGTTACGTGTCCCTGAAAATTTCAGTCCTTCGAACATACGGATGAAATGTGTGAAGGGAAGCTGCAGGGAACATGAATCTGCTGGATTCAGGAAATCTGAAATCTTTGTTTTCATTCATTTCCAAGTGGTGGATGGTGTTGAGAGAGAGAGAGAGAGAGAGAGAGAGAGGAGATGTTTGGATACTGAATTAGAACTGTCCCATAAGAGTTTACAAAACTAAACTTAAAAGTGAATTTGTTTTGACTCAGCTTTAGGCCTTCTGCAAAATCAAGCAATGATGAGCAATTGAAATCATGGAATTCGGAGTCTCAGACCAGTTTGCATCTTGGTATTGCACCTTGCTGCTGCAAGATGGTATGCAACTTCCTCAATTTTTTTAGGCCTTGGATTTCTCAGAGCATATTGTGAAAGTTAAAGTAGTTAGTACCTATAAGATATCAGCATACACACTGCTCAGCGAATGATAATATTATCATGGTTTTTAGAGAACATATCCCAGCTGTCAGTTACCTGAGTTTTCAGTATAGCGCTATAGCTATACTGAAAGGGGGAAGGGTATGCTAGAGGGTAGAGAAATGAAGGAAGCAAGATATCCACTAGTTGCATGGATGGGAGCAAAGTTATATACTATCTCTAGGCTTCAGGATCCATCTGCACACCAGGGAAATTAAACCTCTATGTGTACTGTGAGGATTAGAATAGTCAGACTCCTAGCACATCACCAGTCTGCAGAATTAGTAATTGTTAATATCAGCAGGACATTAATATGAACACCATATTCTTTTCTGACTCAGGAAACTTGGGTCCAGGAGTATCTCATTCTTCTAACTCTTCCTAGATATCCCTTTCTTTTCTTTCTTCTTCTTTTTCTTTTTTAGTAAATTGGTAATACCCTCAAGTAGCAACCTACAAAATGGAGACATGAATTGGAGTTCAAGCTGTTGGTTTCAGGATAACTGTGAGTCAGGTTTTTAAGTATTATAAACAGTCAAATGGTACCTTAAGGTATTTTTGCACATATGTAGTTTCTTAAGGTATATGAATGTTTTCTTCATGCACAGCCCAGTTTGTAAAACAATAGCACAAAGTAGATGGGATGAATATATATGCACTTTTAAAAAATAGGTAAAGAAACAAAAGTTCAAAGAGATTAACCAATGTTTTTAAAACCATGAAACTGGCAAATAACAAACTGAGATCTCCTCATTCTTGAAGAACTTAGGATAGAACTCTGTAGAGAGAAAGAGCTCTTTGAGTGAGCTGGTAAGAAGGCAGAAATCGTGTCCTCCTCTCTAAAACTGCAAAGACTTGACATAGATCATAGCCAAGAGACTTCTTTTTCCTTTTAGTTGGATGCGGTCATTGCCAGAGGGAGAGAGATAAGATTTGATATAAGAATATGCTATATTCTCTTCTTTGGATATTTTTTCCTTGAAAGTTGGGAATACGTGCCATCCCGGGAACTGCCCAATATCCAGACTAACGTTCCCCTGGTGTGTCCCCACCCCCCGTCTCCCTTTAAGTAAACTTCTCATAACATGGAAGTCTTTCCACAGAAGTTTAACCAACTATATCTCTCCCCTCTCCACTATAAAACAACCAGCAAAGGAGGCTCTCCTTCATCTTCAACTCCAGTGAGTGTCAGCAAAGAAGAGAGATGGCTGGAGATTATGTTCATGGCCTCATGACTTGTGGACTACATCCCAGTATGACCTCCTTTCTGGTTTCCCTGTGTTTCTTGGTTGCTTTGCTAGCCTGGCCCTCCAACTCCCACAGCATTCCGAAAAGTTCTCTGTATGTTTCAGACATTCACCTTTGGATTCCCTGACTTGCCAATAAGACCTTGACTAGCCAGGCTAGAGATTAGTAGACTCTTTTGCATTTTCTCCTCGATAAGACACTGCCGATATGCTTGTTCATTATTGTGGAAGGTACATGAGGCACTAAGAAAAGCAGGAGAAGGAATTAAAAAGTAGTTATCCTTCTTTAAAACAAATTTAATTTGAATATAATTTTATTCTCTGTGAGTCAAGCAATAATCTCTCTTTCTATAAAGGTACCAGCGCCAGATGAAAGCTGGTTCAATAAATTTATGTTTGTGATGGTGACTTGCATCATTGTGAGCCGAGTTGAAAACTGCTGTGTGCTTTGTAAATTTAGAACTGAATTTCCTAAATGTCAAGTGTTTATTACCTGGAAAAAAAGAAAGGAAAAACAGCTCAACATTTAAAAAATGTTCTGTAACTTCCTTGATGAGACATTTTAAGGATTGTTAGTTGTCTAAATAGAAATCGTATTTTAGAGAGGGAAAGAATACAAAAAACTGTGCTCTAGTTTAAGGTTATATCTTTTACCTTGTGATAGAGTCAAGCTGTAAACTCAAACAGGCATTTGACACATTGGTTATTTTAAGTCTTCTTTCTTTGCTCTCCCACTTGAATCTTCCTTCTCTACTTAAAAAAAAAAAAAACAAAACAAAACATCGAAAAGTACTAAGTACAGAGCCAGCTCAAGTGAAGGTTTAATAGGTGTTGGTTCACTCCCCATTTCTTTTGCTTCATAGACAAAATAAATTCTATGACTGTGATCTGAAGGCTAAAAATAATCCACCTTTGGCTTTCATGGGCTTGCTGTGTCTTCTACCATGGCTCACAAACATGCATTGTGTATGGACAGTAGTCGTCTTGGTGAAAAAATCCTGCTCATTAATATCAGAAAGGAAAATAATGGCGATAATAATTTGTGTACCATGTATAAATTTCCACATGAGAATATACATATGTTTTCTCTTGTAGCCGAGGTTTTTTCATCTGTTTTCTTTTTCTATCCTTTCTGCTTTAAATTAAACTCATTCTAGAGAACACAAATATCCAATTGTCTGGGGACAAACTTTAGAGATTTCAAGTCTCAAAGAAATTCACTTTGGCCTTTGCATGATTGTGTATGGTATGGGTTGTTCAAGAAACTCTCTCCCCAACTGGCTCCCTCATTTTGCCATGTGGATCTGGGGTGTAGCCAGACTCAGAACTGATTTTTCATAACATGACTTGTGTAGATGGCAGAGTCGTGTAAACTGCAGAGTTGTCTCCTACTGTGTTAATCTCAACCGATTTTCTTAAATTGGTGCTTACTCCAAGAAGCTGGGAAATCCTAGGTTAATCGTCACTTAATGAGAGTCACTTTTATGAGACAATCAAGCACAGAAGGCTACAGCATGATAATCAAGGAAAGGCAACCTCCTGGATTGTTAGAGAGGAAATGCCCCATCTCTGCCCTGGGAGAGAAGCAGACTCACACTGGAGAGTGGAGGTCTGACAGAGAAGGTGGGGAAGAGGACTTCAGTCTCCAGAGTACAGTATGTGCCAGGGGGTTCATTAGCTTAGCACCTGGCTTGCTAATGTGCAAGTTTCAAAGAAAGTAAATTGATCCATTACATTTCTATGCTACATTAATCTCTAAGGTGACTTGTTGGGTCTCCTTCAAACAGTGTTTCTACAATGTAGGCTTTTCTGGAAAGTCTCTAGAACGAGGAGTTTGAGTTCCTGGTGTACACTGAAATATGAAATAGAACCCTCTTATATGATAGGTATACCAGTGCTCCTCTAGAGGACACAGTTCTAAGCAGTTAAAGCTTCAGTCCACCTCGGATGATTGCCACAGGTTATCACTGCTGGCACTTTATGGTGAATATCGTAAAGTGCCATCGTGTAGAATGAGATGACTCTCGAAGCCTCAAGGCCAGAAATCTACCACTGGTCAGGCTTTGCTGTTCATCAGCTGAGGGATTTCCATGGAAGTCACTGAGCCTCTTCAAACTGTGGTTTTTCTTTTTGAAACTGGAAAAGGGGATCTGGTTAGGTTGCATGAGTAATGATGTGTGTAAGGTCACTATGAAAGTTACAAAGTGCCATCTGTTTATCAATGTCTCGCTATTATTGATGACTAACAAATGAGAATATATAGACATTCCTGGAAAAGAAAAAAACCTAATGGAAATTAATAATAGCAGTTTCAATAATCAAGGATGGTGAGATTTGTCAACACACAAAGTTTTATGCCCTATTGCTGAATTTTGTTGGATCTTTGAGCACAACTGTCTGCAGTCTCACTGTTTGAATGTCTGCTATGTATCCTTTAATTTTGTAACTTGAACAATTACATCCAAGATGACAATATGTAATTTATCAACTAGTGATTTCTTAGTGTTTTTTCTCTTTTTTCCTTTTTCTTTTAGAATTCTGTATTGTTGCTACCCTTTTTCTTTTGCTTTTTTCTCTTTAAATAAAATTTTTAAAAATGCATAATTGCTATTGTAAAAAAAAGTGGAAATAGGAAGTTCTATAAAAGATACAAATGCATGAATATTTAAGTGTGTAGGATTGATAACCATACTTCTAAGTTCCTGTTGGATTGTTGAACAGATCTATTTGCAGTCTCACTGCTTGAATGACTACTTTGTATGCTCTAATTTTGTAACTTGAACAACTATTTCTAAAAGGACAATATGTAATTTATCAGCCAGTGAGCTCTTACTGCTGATTCTTTTTTTTTTTGGGATTCTGTAATATTTCTACCCTTTTTCTGTTTTTTTCTCTTTAAATAAAAAAAATTTTTAAGTAAAAAAAAAAAAAAGCTTTATGCCCCATCAAGTTCCATGTGGCTGTAGTTTACACAAAGTGACCCAAAATGACATAGGAACCACTGAGTTGAGGCGATGTGCAGGAAGAGCAATCTTGTCCAATCAATTGCACAGGACAGAGCTGAGTGCATTTCCATCTGGAACAGGTGGCTACACTATCAGCTGCATAACTAAAAGGAATTTTGTATCCAAAGTTATTGAGGAGCAGGGATGCAGCTCAGTGGTAGAGCACTTCCTCAGCACTGAAAAACATAAAGCCAAGCAAAGTGAAAACAAAAACTAAAACAAACCTACACTAGTATAAAAATTACCAAACATGATTTACTCTGATGATACAGGGTGTATGTATGGCAGGAGTAAAAAATGGCGAGGTGAGTATGACTTATTTTTCTTTCTTTAAGTGTCATTTTAACCTCAGAAATAAAATTATGTTACCCTAATATAACCTACAGTCAGAACATCAATAACTATATAAACATTCATTATTTTGAGAAATCATAAAAGCAACTTTATAACAGACTACATTACCAGATAATTAAATCCAAATTATACCATTATTCAGAAAAAAACTGGTTTAGTCAAATCATTATTTGCTGATTTTCCTCCAACCCTTTTAATTGCTTACTAACTGTTGAGCTCTATCTTGATTTAATGACTTTTATAAATCTGAAGCTTATAAGAAAGAGTTTCAAAGTTTGATAAACTTTATGACCTTTATTGTTCAGGTTTAAAAAGCTCAGCGTCTCAATAGGGTCCAGTTACACTTTAATTTTTGATAATCCAAAAGGGCTGAGTTAATCCAACAGAGAAACTCAAAGTAAAATAACCATGTAAACTCCTTTTATTTTGAAATGCAATCATTTAACAATGTTGTAACGAAAGAAAATGAGAATTTTTATTTGTTCTTTAAAATTTTTTCTTGTGGTTTCTAAAGTTAAAGGAATATCAGTTTTGGTTATTTTCTTTTCTTAGATCTTACCCACATATTAATATAAGAATATGAAAATCATCCAGTATTTACCTCTGTCCTTTTTTGTTCCTTTCAGCTACATTAAGTAGTAAATCTAACATTCTGAGGTTGACAGATATTTGAAATCTGGAGGTAAATTAATGCTACATATGACCATGTAAGAATTTTGCTTCTGCCTGCCTAGCCACAGTGCACAGCATTCCAGCCACAGAATGCTAAAATATCTATTACTTATAGTAGATCAAAGTTATGAAGCCCATTTTCATTCTTGTACTTACTTGAATCCTTTGAAAGGACTTTAAAAATGTGAAAGGTTGTACTTTTTCTTTCATCAAACAGATGAGATTGCTGTATACTCCTAAAATACTGATGGCATTATAAATGCCACTTTTATATATGTATTTCTTCTTAAAGAGAAGAAAATGGGGCCTAGGAAAAATTTATTGGAATCCAGTGGGGAAATTAGTTATTGGATTCACTGCAAACTTATAGAAATGGGTTCTTTACATCGGATCCTTGCTGTATAAATTAAGTAATATGGTGTATTGTTGCTTATTTTCTCCTAAATGAATATTATCTACTCAAACAGTAAAAATAAATACTGGGGATGACATCTTAAAATGATGTAGCAAAATGAACAAAAATAAAATGAGATGTAATAAAAGAAATTAAATGAAAGCTTTATTTAGAAATCTACTTACAGATAAAGTCCACTTCTCTAATGTTTTATTATCATCTAAACTTTGATATGCATATGAACATCTGATAAGCATATAGTAAGATCTGTTAATAATTAGTGGTGGCAGGACAGAAAAACCAAAATATTTGACTCATAAAGTGAAAGCTACAGCAATAAGAAAAAAATCAAGAAGAGTACATTTTAACAAATATTTATTCCCTAGGATGTGCCAGGCAATATTTTAAGTGCTATGGATACACTGTGTAAGCAAGACAAAGACCCATCCTCCAGGAGTCTAGGCAGTTCCCTGTCCCATTTAAACATTTTCTTCCTATTTCAAATATCTATCATACATGTTGGCATCTATTTACACTTTCAGTTTATCACACTAAAGAAACTGTGGTACTTACATGTGTGTCCAATTTACTTCACTTATGGGTATGGTCTCAAGGTGCATCCATTTAACTAGTAAGGTCTCAAATTGATCCCTCTTTGCAGCAAAGTAGTACTTCAATGTTTGAAAAATCCACATCTTCCTTATCCATTCATCGGTTGGTAGGCATTTGGGCTGTTTCCAAGACTGAGCTCTTGCAAACTATGCTGCTATATATATACATGAGTGTGACTATATGGCTGTGGCGTGATGTTTTTAATTCTTTCATGAATACACTAAGAAGAATATCTGGGTCACATGCAAGCTTTAGTTATACTTATTTGAGGAATCTCTACACTGATTTCCTCAGTGGATGCACTAGTCTGCACTCTTACCAACAATGCAGAAGGATTCCTTTTTTCCCACAGCCCCACCAGCATTTTTTTAATAGGGTTGATTTCTTGACAGTAGTCATTCTTTCTGGAGTGAGATGGAATCTCAGCGTTGTTTTAATTTGCATTTCTTGAATGATCAATGAGAGTGAACATTTTTTATATATTTATTTGCCATTTCTAATTCTTCATCTGAGAAGTGTCTATTCATTTCAGATGTTCATTTTTGGATTGTGTCTTTAAACATGGAAGGGTTGGTTTCTTTTGAGTTCTTTATATATTCCAGAAATTAGTCCTTTATCTGAGCAACAGCTGGCAGAAGTTTTTCACCACTTTGTGGATTATATCTTCCCTCTGTTGGTGTTTGCTCTTGCTGTGTAAAAGCTTTTTAATAAGATGACATCCCAGCTCTTGATTTTTTATATTTCCCTTGTAGTTTGGTTTTGTTCATAAAGTCTTTGCCTACACCAACGTGTACAAGAATTCTACTTATTATCTCTTCTAGCAGACTTAGTGTTTCTGTTTTGATATTTAGATCTTTGACCCATTTTACTTTTAGTTTAGTGCATGGTGAAAGATATGTGTCTCATTTTAATCTTTGGCATGTGGGAAGCCAGTGTTTCCAGCACCATTTATTAATTAAAGAAACTATCTTTCTTCCAGTGAAGGTGTTTGGCACCTTTGTCAAATGTAAGATGGTTAAGTATGTCTGGAGTTATTTCCATATCTTCTACTCTGTTACATTGATCCTCAGGTCTGCTTTTTAAAGTAGAATATGAACAGTACCATGTTGTTCTTATCACGGTAACTTTGTAGTAAATTTCACATCAGAGATTGTAATGCTTCCTGTCTTGCCTTGGTTTCCAGAATGGCCTCTGCTATTCTAGGTCCCTTCTAGTTCTAAATGAATTTTAGGATTTTTTTCTCTAATTCTGTGAGATATGTTGGAATTTTGATTGGGATTGCATTAAATCTGTATAACAATTTTGGAAGTATGGCCATTTTCACATTTGTTATTCCTACCAAGACAAGGGATGTCTTTCCATTTTCTAATATTCTCTTCAGTCTCCTTTTTCAGAGTATTATAATTTCAAGGTAGAGTATTATAATTATCTCATTTTTCAGAGTATTATAATTATGATTTCAAGGTAGAGGGATTTTATTTCCTTTGTTACACTGATTCTTAGGTATTTCTTTTCTTTTTTTAGGGGGTGTGATTGTGAAAGGTGGTGTTTCCCTGATTTTTATCTCAGTGAATTTGTTATTCATGGACAGGAAGGTTATTGATATTTGACTGTTGATTCTGTATCCAGATATGCTACTGAATTTAGGTATTAAATCCAGAAGTATTTTGATGGAGTTTTGGGGGTCTTCTATGTAGAGTATCATGTCACCTGCAAGTGATGATAATTTAACTTCTTCCTTTCCTATCCCTATTCATTCATTTATCTTGTCTAATCACTCTTGCTAAGGTTTCCAGAACTATATTAAATAACAATGGTGACAGTAAACATCCTTGTCTTGTACCTGATTTTAGAGGGAAAGCTTTCAGTTTTTGATGATTTAGTATGATGGTCACTGTTGGTTTGTCATAAATGGCTTTTATCAGATTGAGATAAAGGCCATGTATTCCAATTTTCTATAGTTATTTTTTTATCATAAATAAGTATTGGAGTTTTTCATAAGCTTTTTCTGCATCTATTATGATGATCATATGGTTTTTGTCCTTGGCTTTGTTAATACAGTATATTATGTTTATTGGTTTGCATATGTTGAACCATCCCTGTATCCTTAGGAAGAATCCTACTTGGTAATGGTGTATAATCTTCTTGGTGATCTGCTGCATTCTATTTGCCAATTTCTTGTTGAGAATTCTTACATCTATGTTCATTAGGGAGATTGGCCTGTAGATCTCTTTCTTGGTTGGTCTTTTTCTGGTTTTGATATCAGGGTAATTCTTGTTTCCAGGAATGAATTTGGGAGGATTTTTTTCCCTTTCAAATTCTTTAAAGTGTTTGAGAAGTAGTGGTATTAGGGTTTCTCTAAATTTCTTGTCAAATTCAGCAGGCCTGGGATTTTATGTGTGGTAGATTTTTAATTACATCTTCAATTTCACTGACTGATATTGGCTTATGTAGAATTTTTATATATCTTCTTGATTCAGCTTTGGCATAATTTACATGTGTCCAGGAATCTGTCCTTTCATTCTACATTTTCCATCTAATTAGAGTACAAGTTCTTGAAGCAGGTGTAGATGATCTGGATTTCTGCTGTGTCTGCTGTGAATTCACCCCTTTCATTCCTAATTACATGAAATTGAGTCTTGTTTCCTTTTTTGATAAGGTTGGCTAAGGGTTTGTCCATTATATTTGATCTTTCAAATAATCACCTCCTTAAGTCATTGATTCTTTGCATTGATTTCTTAGTCTCCATCGCATTGATTCCTGCTCTGATCTTTATAATTTCCTCCGTCTTTATGAGCTTTGGGTTTTTTTTTTTTTTTGCTCTCTTTTTTCTAGAAGCTTGAGGCTCAAAATTAAGTTGTTTATTTGAGTTTGCTCTGTTTTCCTGATGTAGGTATTCACCATTATAAATGTCCCCGATAGGACTGCTTCATTGTATCCCATAAGTTTCGGTATGTTATATTAGTATTATCATTTAATTGTACAAACTGTTTAATTTCTTCTTTAACTTTATCTGTGACCCATTGGTTGTTCAGGAGGGTGTATTTATGTTTTCATGAAGTTTCTGTTGTTTCATTTGCCATTGCCTTCCAATTTCATTGCACTATGTTCTGATAATATGCATGGGATACTTTTAATTCCTTTGCATTTACTTAAGCATGTTCCATGATCTAGTATGTGGTCTATTTTGGAGAACATCCTGTGCGCAGCTGAGAAGATTGTGTATTTTGATGTGGGATGGAAAACTCTATAGACATGTATTAAGTCCATTCTTTCAAAAGTTTGGATGAGTTTTAATATTTCTTTGTTGATTTGTCTAGTTGATTTGTCTATTTATATAAAGGTCCCCCACTACAAATGTATTAGTGCTTATTTGATTTGTCATGTTTGTTAATATTTGTTTAATATAGTTGGGTGCACTGGTATTGTTACATATATACTTATGATTGTTAACTCTTCCTCTTGGATTAGTCCCTTTACAAGGAATCCTTGTCTCTATTAATCATCCTTGGCTTGAAATCCATTTTATCTGCAAACAGAATAGCTACCCCTGCCTTTTTCTGGGTTCTCATTATAGATAGTATGGCTTTCCATCCTTCAAATTTCAGTCTGTGACTTTCTTTTAGAATTAAACATGGTTTTTTTGCATGTTCCATATTGTTAGCTCCTGCTTCTTGATCCATTTTGCCAATCTGATTCTTTTGATTGGAGAACTCAGACCATGAACATTGATGGTCACAACTAATATGTATTGTCATCCTTGTCATGTTATTTTCCTGTTGTTGGATCCCCTTTCCCCCGCTCTGTTTAACTGTTTACCTTGCGTGGTGGGTTCATTCTGCTGGGGTTCATGGAGTTGTAATCCTTCCTATCTTTTTAGAGTGTCCTTCAGAACATTTTGGAGTGATGGTTTAGTATTCTTCAATTTCCTCACATTCTCTCTGTCATGTAAGCATTTTATTTCTCCACCAATTTTGAAAGACAGTTTTGCAGGATACATCAATCTGGATTGGAGGTTGTTTTATTTTAGGACTTGAAATACTTCCCCCCAAGCTCTCCTTGACTTGAGGGTTTGTGTTGAAAAGTCTGTCATGATTTTAATGAGTTTGCCTTTAAAGGAGATTCATTTCTTTTCTCTAACAGCTTTTGATATTCTATTTTTGTGTTAGATTTCTGGAATTTTGACTATATGTGCCTTGTCATAGACAGTTTTTTGTTTGTTTCATCATTTTTTGTGGTCATGGTTAATTGGAGCTCTACATGTCTCACTTTTCTGTATGTTGAATTCTTTTTCCTGCCAGGAAAGTTTTCTATCGTGATGTCTGTGAACACTTTTTGTATGTCATCCCTGCTTTTTCACTGACTCAAATCAATCTTATCTTACTCTTCTTTGCATTTTCTAGCAGTTTCTGGATTGATTTCTTGTGTTCCTTGCTACTTGTAAGAAAGCTTTCTTTTGTCAATCACTAACCACAAACCCATCTTCTATATCTGAGATTCTGTCCACACAATGCATCATTCTGTTGTGTATACTTTCAATGGAATATTTAATCTCCTGGATAACTGCTCCAATCTGTTTTATGGATTTCATTTTTTTCCCTGTGTTGGGCATTCATGGTCTGTCAAACTTATCTCATGTCTCTTATGCCTGTTCTCAGCTCCCTATCAACTTCATCATTCCAAACTTCCAGCAAAGTATGTAGAAAGTTTCCAGGATACAGTGCTGCCTAAAATCACATTAGGATTTTTCAACTAATCTAAAGTAAAACCTAATGTTTATCTTTCTATTGCCTATCAGAGAAAAAGCAAAACAAGCAATCTCAGAATGCTTCCCTGCATCTGAAATAGAGGCATACAGAGGATGTGAAAATCCTGGTAGGGTGCATATTGCAAAAACAGAAAGATTCCTCGGTTGCTCCATCACTCATACTTTATACACACACACACACACACACACACACGCATATGCACTTTAGCAACCTCCTAGGTCTCAGCCAATCACAAGTGACCATTTATTCAAATCATGTTCAAGTAAAACAGACAGGAGCTTCAACCAATTAGGCTATCTTTGTATCTTACTTCCCTCGTCTGTAGTCATTTCCTTTTCTCTAGCTATAAATATAACCTGACAGGGTGGTGGGAAGGCATTCTGAACCAGTTTTGGTCTAGATCACTGGGGGGATTAATAAAGCCAATTAAGATTTTCAAAACTAGATCTGTTGTAATTTTGTCTTTTAATGATACCAAAAACCACTGAATGTGGCTGTGTTCTTGTAAGACTTTACTTTGATTAGCCCCATCGAGCCCGTGGGCTGTAGTTTTCTGGCCTGCTGTAATCTCCTCTTGGCCCTTTGTGACTGGGTTCTGGGCTGCTCCTTCTTGAGGTGTTTTCAAAGGTTCTTGCTGTCCTGAACAAAGACTTGATCAAGACAAGTGGAGAAGTTAGTGAGATTGGACATTTATGAAGTCTATTAGTGGTAGGAAAACAAATGTTCTCTGCAGGATGAGTTTGGGACAATTAAAGGTAGGAAAAGAAGTATACTTTACAGAGTGACAGTGGACCACTTTGAGAGAGCACAGTGGCCAATAGCTGAATGGAAGCTGTCTTTGTCTCCCCTACTCCTCAAGCTAGTGTCAGTTTTAAGCTGTTGTAGTCAGGCATTGCAAAGAAAACAATCTATACAGGGCATATAACTTATAATATTAATTTATAATAGTCACCCAAAGAGTCAACCACAAAAAGTGCAGGAAATCTGTCCACACACTAAAGAACCCAAAGAATGCAGCTGAGGATCTGGATCCAATGGCAACATTCTGCATGACTCCAGATGGAGACCTAGAGCTCATGACAATACCCGTCATGAGTCCAGCCCAGGCAATATATCATGTAAGTCTGTTTCACAGATCTGCACAAGAAAGGCCCAAAGTTCAGAGGTGGAAGCCAGAAAGTCTATGCCAGTGGGATGAAGGATCTGTGTCAGTAGGTTGAGGGTTCTGCACTGGAGCCAGGAAGCAATACTCAAAGTAAGGCTCCCCCAAAAAATCATAGCCATCCTCAGTAACAAGGAGGTGCTGAGCACCTCCAATGATGAGAACAGTTGAGTTCATATCAGGAAGCCAACATGACTAGCTTCTCCCGGAGACTGAACAACATACCATCTTCCCTTCTGGAGTCAGGAAACGATGCTCAAAGTAAGGACCAGAGCTCCCCTAAAGTGAACTACAGCCATCCTTAGTGACAACAAGGTCCCAAGCTCCTCTAATGATGAGAACAGCCAAGTTCATATCTGGAAAGAAATTCAATAAATGCCTCCAGGAGAACCAACAACACTAGGAGAGCCAACATCAAGAGGAGAACGAACAACAACTAGCAGAATCAGCAATACACTTCTTCCTCTCCAGTTTCCCCATTTATGTTGGCAACAACCCTCATGTGGGCCATCCATACTCAGCACCACACTAATTCAGTTTAGCTGGTGTTACAAGTTGATCACCAGTTGTTAATCCACCATATTGTCCTATCAAAAACCTGCTTGATATCTCTCATAAGAACTGAAGATAGCATTTTCTCATTGGTTCCAGATACAGGGCTTGGAAGTGGTTTTTTCAGCTCAGGGCCTGTATCTCCATAGTGGACAGGTCATGTCCCCTTGTCCTACTGGCTAACCACACCCTAATATCCTGCCTCATGCTCAAGAGCTCACTAGTTCAGCTGGTCTTAGCCCAACTATGATCAGTTTGGTTTTTTTTTTTTTTGAAGTAATTCACCATTTTCTCCACCCACCCCCAACAGAAATTTATTCATATATGAACTTTTGATGTTATTTTACATCATTTCTTAAACTGGTATTTTCCTTCAGTCTGTTATCCTAAAACACATTCCTATGCTTTCTACCTATTTCCTTCCATGGTACTACAAGGTTTTGCAGAGAAGCATGCTTGAGAGTACATTTCCTTCATTAAAAAGAGTTCTACTGCCTATATGTACAATTTCCAGTCAGCAATAATGATTGCTAAATAGAGCAAGGCCTCTAATTAACAAGAAAATTCCAAATTCTAAATGGTATTCCTGACTACTTAATTTGATTTGTTGCCTTTTAATTCCCCCATTGGAAGTCTCAGGCATGACTTTCTCCCCATCCAGTTCATTCTATTCTCTAACCTAATCTTGGTTGCATTCTAGTTCATGTTAGTTATGCTCACTAATTTGTTTGTTTACTTCAGGTAGAAACTCTCTTAGCCCACATGGTTGCAGGAATATCAAAACATTTGACTCATAGTTCTACAGTTTTATTTTCCAGACCACAAAAACAATAGAAGACAATGACTGTTTTTCAAATCTAGCTCTCCCACTCCTTCCTCCTTTGCTTCTGATGTCAACATTTATAATATAACTGAACACAAAAATTCAAACAAATAATATAAAAGAGTAGCCAGTAGCCTAGAGAGAAATGACCCCTGGACTATAGTGAAGTTATTGTGCTAAGAACTGGCAGGACGAAAGGTTGGAAAAGTATGTGACAAACATGTTAGTAAGAGGGCACCTTGAGTGCTTTTGTGCTATCCCTTTCCGAACTCCAATTGTTTCTCCACAGTCTGATACCTACAGGCTGTTAGTAGACCTGAGGGTATAAGCACAGCATCTGACCAAGCTAACAGGAAGTATCTGCAACAGGTTTATCACCATGATGCCAGATCAACTGTATCAATTGCCTATTGCTGCTGATATAAATCATCACAAACTTAGGGCTCGAAATAAGATGAATTTATTACATTATAGTTCTGCAGGTCAGATGTCCAAATGGGTCTCTCTGGACTAAAAACTGCAGTAACAGGGGGGAAGTGACTTTAGGGGAAGATACATTTTCTTCTCTTTTCCATACTGGAAACTGCCTATAGTCCTTGAGTTTTGTCCCCTTCCTCCTTCTTCAAAACCAGCAGAACGCTTTAGGCAGCTATCATGCTACTTACCACATAGACTAAATCTAAGATTTAATAATGGAGAGTTATAGAAGCACTCTGTCATGGTTCATATCTAAAATATCCCTTCAAATTTTCATGTGTGTAGAAGGTAGTTAGATCACGAGGGAGCTACACTCATCTCTGGGTAAACCACTGGTGGATCCACAACTAAAAGTGCTGTTAGGAGGTGGAGCTTGGATGGAAGAGGTGGGTCATTGGAGTGTGACCTGTAAGGATGTATCTCCCCTTCAGGTCATCTCTTTTCTCTGATTCTTTGTGTCAGTATGTGAGTAGCTTTCCCCTGCCCAAGATTTTCCACCATTCCCTTCCTCCCTTAGAGCCAGTTGATTATGGAGTGGTCCTCTAAAACCTGTGAGCCAAAATAAATCTCTTCTCCCTAAAGTTGTGGAACGTGACTGAGATACAACACTATCTGTATCTTTTAACACACATCATACAGCACTATGCATAATTAGGAAATTTTAAAAATAAAAATAACTTTTCACAACATTCTAGACAGAAAATTTAATCCATGTACATATATCAGACTAGCATTAAGCTTATCTATAGAATGAACATAGAAGATTATGGAATCTACAAGTGAAAATCCAAACAACACACATCTATCTATCATTTTCACATCAGGGAAACTAAGAATACTCATAAATATGTAAGGATTCCAAAAATATATAATTTGTGTACCTTATTCAAGGAAAATATTCAGGAAAAAACTTTAAGCCAAACAGCAACACATCCTGAATGAACATCAGAAACTAGATAAAGTTGAAAAAAAGGGGGAAAAAATGGCAAAGGTCAGTAATAATCCTTGGAAGTTTATTAGCTCTAAAAGAAGAATGTTAAAATATGAAGATTGGAAATTAAATATTTAATGTAATTGACTAACCATAGAAGTCTAAATTATAATTTTATTTGATGAGAAGCCTCGAGAAGAAACTAATGTTGGTGACAAAAGTCTTCCAGGGCTGCGTGGATGTTGCCTTCCTTACCAAGATAAGAGAAGGATGAAGTATTTGCAGCTAGCGCATGAGGTGCTTAAGCTTGACTGTTCCACCTTGATTGGCTTGGGAGCTGCTCAGGGGAGTGGAGAAGCACACTTCTGGGTGTATTCAGGTGGGCTGTGGAGGCATGACTGTGGGGTCTGTGTCTTGTCCCTCACCCTTTCCTCTTTGGCACTTTCCCCTACTCTGCTTCTTGGCTACCACAAATGAAGCATCTTTGCTCCATCATATCTTCCCACCATGCATAATATTTCTAGGTTGGAGCTAGCCAGTGATGCACTGAGTTCCCTGAAACCATAAGCTAAATTAAACTTCTCCTTTGAGTTGTGACTATCAATATTGTGTCTCAGCAATGGTAAAGTTCACTGATGCAAGCAAGCACTTAAAACAAACAAAATAATACTAAAAGTTGTAATAGCTGATGGTCTTTGAGATTCACTCAGTTAAACTTGGTGTTCTTAAATTTTATAAGCATGAGAAAAAGCAAGGCTTCCTAAGAAATACACGTTTTTGACAACCAGGCTTGTGAATACAATGGCTTAACCACTACGCTTTAAAATGTTTGTCATTTTAATTGTAAATTAACTCTTCAGCTGTGTGACAAATAACCACAACAATGTGCTTTCTTTCCTTTCTTTCAGAGAGCTTTTTACTAGTTCTCTTCCCAACAGCTATTGAGGTGAGTCAAGCTTCCCTTGACATATCTCAGACACATGCATCATGAAGCTGCTTGTCTCCACTCTCTGTGAATGAAATGCCAATAACCTTGCACCAAGAGTTATAAATTCAGCAAAACCGAGGACTCAAGGACTTGAGGGCATGGGAAGAGTTCTGTAAAATTAAAAAGTATTCTTTCTCATGTATGGGGGTGATCAGCAGAGAAATATGTGTCAGAATTGTATCTGGTTTTCATACAATAGTTAGAAAATAGTATTTGGTTATCAAAGTACACATTCATAAAGAAAAAAAAGTAACACATTTTTAAAAAGCATTAAGATTTTTAAGAAATCACATTTTCTGATTATAACTCAATAAAATTACTAAAAAACTAAAAGCAAAAATTTCATTCAACCCAGCTATTCTTGTGGGTATCTTATCCGAGGAGTTAATGTGATGCATGCATATCTGTGTTTATAGCACACAACTCATAATAGCTAAGTCTGGGAAGCAACATACATACTCATCAACAGATGAATCTATTAGGTTTTTTGGTGCAGTTGAGGGATGAAGAGAGAGACAGAGAGGAAGAGACAGACAGAGAGAGAGAGAGAGAGAGAGAGAGAGAGAGAGAGAGAGAGAGACCTTTATTGTGGCAAGGGAGGGTTGCAGAAGTGTGCAAGATCCCCTCAAAGCCAGAGTCACTTTTATGGAATTGGGATGAGGTAGAGACTGAGTAAGTGGACAGGTCATCATGTTGGGAAAGGATTGGAGGACTTTTTGGTGTGGGGGGTGGAGACTATCTGAGTGGACAGTGCCAGGAGGGGGACTGGAGGACCTTTGGCACCTGCGTGAAAAGGAGACAGAGTTTATTGTTTGGGGGTCAGAAGATGAGCACAGAAGTTGGTGTAGGAGAGATAGGTGTTGGCTTATGGGTCAGTATCCAATCAGACCATAATGCTAAGTGAAATAAGTCTGGCCCAGGAGTTTAATATTGATGTTTGCTTTTATATGAGAAACCCAAAGCATAAATAATGAAAAGGGCAAAATAAAAGATCAATTATAGGAAACACAGAGACAGATCTGTTATAGATAGGAAAGGGATTTGGGAATAGAGGAAAAGGGGAGGGAAGGGACAGAAAGGGAAGAAAGATAAAGATGTGATGTAACTATATATCAACTTCTCATGATGAATGCATTCATCAATATGTACTAATAAGAATCAATGTAGAAAGAATAAAATTAGATAAAACTTTTAAAAATGTTTGGAAAATAGTATGTCTCCATTTAAATGCATATTGCATAGAAGGGAAATGTCAAAATGAAATCATGAATTATAGAAAAGGCAATGAAAGGAAGACCACTGCATTCTGGAACCTTTGGAACACACGGAAATCTGTATCCAGTGGAAGACCATACTCTTGAAAGTGGTGTGGGATCCTCAGGACCACACTCAGACTCGATGATTCTCTAGAAGGACTCATGGAACTCCAACAATGATGTGGGACACATACAAAGTATTGCAAACCAAGGTAGCTCACTGGAGCCTCAGTGTTCTAGGATTGTATTGGGGGTCAGTAAGGTAGGTGTTTAGTGACCACATGACTGAGCTCAGTGACTCTGGCCAAAACAGGCATTTCCCTAAGTCACATAGCATAACTGTCTGATTCAGCTACTGCCATGTGCCCTAAAAACCCAGTCATGCAAAATATTCTGATTAAGCAGAGTATTCCAATGGCTCAGAATTGTCTACCCAGAACTAGAGAAAAGTAGGTCCTGAAGACAAGCCTTTCTTGGAAATGTGCAGAGTTTAGCAGCTAACTCTCTGGCACAAATTTTTGCATTAAGCCTGAAAAAAGTTCTAAGGATACACAGCTACACAGCCTGTTGTACTAGAAACCCAGCTGGCAGTAAACAAAGAAAGGAAAAAGAGAGTGTGGTGGGGAAACAAAGAGAGAAAAATGTTCAAGATGAAATAATATCTATGGTAGCTATATACTGCTTTAAATATGTATAAAGATAAAGAGGTGTTCAAAAGTTGGGTCTTCAAAATTAGTGGGAGAACAGGGGTTCCCAAGACCTGGGATTAGTACAGGTCCTTTGCCTGTTAGGAACTAGGCTGTACAACAGGAAGTGAGTGGTGGGCAGTGCAAACTCCCCTTCTTGCCTGAGATTCACCCCCAGATCAGCCAGGGCACTGATTTTTCATAGGAGGGGTAACCTCCCATGAATTGTACAGACAAGGAATCTAGGCTTCATACTTGCTTAAGAGAACTAATGTAATAATAATAGAAATGATGTGCACAATGTAATAATAACAGCGATAAAGTACACAATAAATCCAGCGTGCTTGATCCCCAAACCAGCAAACCACTGTCTTCCATGAAAACAGTGCTTGATGCTCAAAAGGTTGGAGATCGCTGGTGTGGGACAAGGGGATGTCAGAGGATTTTAACACTTTCCTTACATTTTTAAGTATTAATATTTTAATTGATATGTGCTATTTTCTCATTGAATAAAACAAAACTTTTGTGAAACAATAGAAAAATAAATGTCTATGTGCATGCATGTGTTTGTGTATAGACCTGGAGAATATATATATATATATATATATATATATATATATATATATATATATGGCATGTGGTAAACTTTACCTTCTCTGAATCAGAATTTCTTAAAGATTAATTCTGTGAGGTTTTGCTGAATTAGGAACCCCACAGTGGCTGTGGGAACCTCCATAATCAAGTAAGTTTGGAAACACTGGAATAAATGAACTTGAATGCCTCTTTTTACTCTGGAACTTTCAGAGCCTCCCACATCAACCTGCATGATAAGATATGGCACACACACATTTCTGACCTTACTGAACCATAGAACCCACCTCCTGCCCTGTTTTGAGGTGAAGGAAGGATTTTGAAACACTAATATCCGTAGGACCTTCTCTAGGGGTTAGAAAGCCACTAAAGTTCTGAGCAAGTAAACATTTTAGGAAAATTCATGTAGAAGTGAGGTTGTAGGCACTAATGATGTGTCTTCCCAGAAACATAAATCCCAGCATGGAAGCTGAGTGTTTCAAGGTTGAGATCGTTAGTGGGATAATTTTTTTTCTTTTCTTTGTCACTAGGCTGCCTTTGATGATTGATGTAGCTTCACAGTTTTGTTGTGTCTTCATCTCCAGAATAGAGACAGGAGGAGAGAAAAAAGGTAATGTAAATAACCTGACAGAATATCTGCTGGGAAAGAGATTGTATGAAATACCAGTGTTGAGTTTTGCTATAATTAGTGTTGAAATAAATGAAGCATCCCTGAGGCAGTCTCAAAGAATGGGATTAGCATCTATTATCATAAACCATTCCATACCCGGTTTTAAATGACTAAAGACTTTATTTTACACATGACTAGCTCACAGAGAGGCCCAACTCACATGTTCCTTTATCTGTGTTGTCTTTTCTAATCCCTACAAATGGATGAACCTATCCCTCTGGAATCTTCAAGGCCTTTTAGCTTTAAGGATCCAGGAAAGTTGGCTAAGAAAGAGACCTTAAAATAGAATTAGACATGGAAAAGATGGGCAGGATCTATAGACTACTTTTTGTGTCTGGTATCAGAACCTCAGACTTGTAGGATGCTCTGAAAAATTCCTCTCTAGCCCCACCACAAGGAAACCTAGATAGAGCAAGGGCTTTTGTCAGCATCTTGCACTGGTCAGGAGTGGCTGCACCTTGGAGCAGCCCAGCGAGGGCATGGCCACGGGGAGGTCTCTTCAGTGCACCTTGGGCTCCTTAGCTACCCACAATCCCCCCAGTCGAGCTCCTCCAGGGGGAAGATCAGCAGGAAGATCTGTGTGTCATACCACGGCTGTCACACTTTTTCACGTGCTACGTCTTATTTCCGGGTTTTCTTAGACTACTTATTACATATCTTACTTTGTTAGCTAGCTTGTCAGGTTCTTCAGCACAGGAGTCAAGTCTGACTTGTTCCAGGAAATGTGCCAAGCTGTGATAAATGCGGAGGAACCAGAGATTGTAACCTAAAATGAATAATCAGAAATCGATTTCTATAGTAACAATCATTTCTCCAGTGCATACTGCTTTTTGATGTGAAGTCAAGGATTTTCTCAGCTACTCATTTGTCCTGAACACCTTTTGAATGCAACAGTTAACTGTTCCTTATAAAGACCTCTAGCATTTACTCAGGAGTTAGAGTATCTACCTGCTTCCCAGATACTTTTTTTTCCTTGGCAATGGCCTGAGGTTGACCAGACAAATGATCAGTAGAAAAGTACTCTTGCTGAGTCTACTGAGCACAGTCTTCTGTCTGACACTACACAGTGGCACTATGTAAACTCAATGGTATACATTTAGCAAGACCTTATCATGTACCAGGTAAGGGTTCAATTTGCATCCATAGGGGACACAGATTACCTAAGGCACTTAATGAACAGTTCATTTAAAAAGTTATTTAGATAATAGATAATTTGGAGTTCAAATGATCTTCCTTCTCCATCATTCCTTTTTTGTAATATGTGGTCGGTATTGTTAGAGTGTATAGTGAGTTTTCTCTTTTTAAATAAAAATATGGAAGTTACTTTTAGGAATTACTGATTAAGAATGTCCATCCTGAAGGACTCATGAAAAAAAAAAACTGAAGGGTAAGAGTGCGGCGCCCTTTTCTGTCCATGCCGCATCCTAGTCCATCCACGCCTTGTGACAATCGCTTCTCCAGGAAAAGGACGCCGCATGTGGGAATTGGGCGCGGGGATCTTGAAATGTTTTGTACTGATAATTGTAATTTGTGTAGTTCACATGTGTATGTTTTTATGTAATGCTCAATATGAAGTCGAGGGTGGAGACTCCAGGGGGGTTGCTGGAGGCCCTCTAGATAACCCCTTTGTGAGGACTGATTGTGGGGTTTTGCCTTCTGTGAATAATGTGAGAGAAATGGGAGAGCTCAT